>JARQWZ010001188.1:232500-235000 GCA_033150135.1 Gobio occitaniae | reverse complement strand
CACCCAGAACACCCAAGCAACTGCATAACAACGCCCTAGCAACCATCCACAACACCAAAGCAACAACCAGTAACACCCTGGTAATCACCCAGAACACCCTAGCAACTGCATAACAACGCCCTAGCAACCATAAACACCAAAGCATCCTCCACTAACACCTTTTTATTCACCCAGAACACCCTAGCAACGGCATAACAACGCCCTAGCAACCATCCACTACACCAAAGCATCCCTCACTAACACCCTTTTAATCACCCAGAACACCCTAGCAACTGCTTAACAACGCACAAGAAAACATCCGCAACACCACAGCATCCCCCAGTAACACCCTTGTAATCACCCAGAACACCCTAGCAACTGCATAACAACGCCCTAGCAGCCATCCACAACACCAAAGCATCCCCCAGTAACACCCTTGTAATCACCCAGAACACCCTAACAACTGCAAAACAACGCCCTAGCAACCATCCACAACACCAAAGGAACCTCCAGTAGCACCCTTGTAATCACCCAGAACACCCTAACAACTGCATAACAACGCCCTAGCAGCCATCCACAACACCAAAGCATCCCCCAGTACACCCTAGCAACTGCATAACAACGCCCTAGTAACCATCCACAACACCAAAGCATCCCCCAGTAACACCCTTGTAATCACCCAGAACACCCTAGCAACTGCATAACAACGCCCTAGCAACCACCCACAACACAAAAGCATCCCCAGTACACCCTAGCAACTGCATAACAACGCCCTAGCAACCATCCACAACACCAAAGCATCCCCCAGAAACACCCTTGTAATCACCCAGAACACCCTAGCAACTGCATAACAACGCCCTAGCAACCAGCCACAACACCAAAGAATCCCCCAGTAACACCCTTGTAATCACCCAGAACACCCTAGCAACTGCATAACAACGCCCTAGCAACCATCCACACCACCAAAGCATCCTCCAGTAACACCCTTGTAATCACCCAGAACACCCTAGCAACTGCATAACAAAGCCCTGGCAACCATCCACACCACCAAAGCATCCTCCAGTAACACCCTTGTAATCACACAGAACACCCTAGCAACTGCATAACAACGCCCTAGCAACCATCCAAAACACCAAAGCATCCTCCAGTAACACCCTTGTAATCACCTAGAACACCCTAGCAACTGCATAACAACGCCCTAGCAACCATCCACAACACCAAAGCATCCTCCAGTAACACCCTTGTAATCACCCAGAACACCCTAGCAACTGCATAACAACGCCCTAGCAACCATCCACAACACCAAAGCATCCTCCAGTAACACCCTTGTAATCACCCAGAACATCCTAGCAACTGCATAAAAACGCCCTAGCAACCATTCACAACACCAAAGCATCGTCCAGTAACACCCTTGTAATCACCCAGAACACCCTAGTAACTGCATAACAATGCCCTAGCAACCACCCACAACACCAAAGCATCCCGCAGTAACACCCTTGTAATCACCCAGAACACCCTAGCAACTGCATAAAAAGGCCCTAGCAACCATCCACAACACCAAAGCATCCCCCAGTAACACCCTTGTAATCACCCAGAACACCCTAGCAACTGCATAACAACGCCCTAGCAACCATCCACACCACCAAAGCATCCTCCAGTAACATCCTTGTAATCACCCAGAACACCCTAGCAACTGCATAAAAACGCCCTAGCAACCATCCAGAACACCAAAGCATCTCCCAGTAACACCCTTGAAATCACCCAGAACACCCTAGCAACTGCATAACAACACCCTAGCCACCATCCACAACACCAAAGCATCCCCAAGTAACACCCTTGTAATCACCCAGAACACCCTAGTATCTGCATAGCAACGCCCTAGCAACCATCCACAACACCAAGGCATCCCCCAGTACACCCTAGCAACTGCATAACAACGCCCTAGTAACCATCCACAACACCAAAGCATTCCCCATTAACACCCTTGTAATTACCCAGAACACCCTAGCAACTGAATAACAACGCCATAGCAACCATCCACAACACCAAAGCATTCCCCAGTAACACCCTTGTAATCACCCAGAACACCCTAGCAACTGCATAACAACGCCCTAGCAACCATCCACAACACCAAAGCATCCTCCAGTAACACCCTTGTAATCACCCAGAACACCCTAGCATCTGCAAAACAACGCCCTAGCAACCATCCACAACACCTAAGCATTCTCCAGTAACACCCTTGTAATCACCCAGAACACCATAGCAACTTTATAACAACGCCCTAGCAACCATCCACAACACCTAAGCATCCTCCAGTAACACCCTTGTAATCACCCAGAACACCCTAGCAACTGCATAACAACGCCCTAGCAACCATCCACAACACCTAAGCATCCTCCAGTTACACCCTTGTAATCACTTTAAGAGCGAACGCACAGATCTAATATAAGGATACACATGCGTTATCTTTCTCAACTGTTTACATTCCCTGAACACATAACCGACTATGTTTACCAGATAC
>JARQWZ010001188.1:200000-227500 GCA_033150135.1 Gobio occitaniae | reverse complement strand
CAAATCAACGCAACGCAATTCAATTAAATGCAACTCAACGCAATTCAATTAAATGCAACTCAATTCAACACAATTCAATTCCACACACCACAACGCAATTCAATGCCACACAATTCAATGCAGTTCATGCAACACAATGCAATTTAATTCAATGCCACACAATTCAATTCAACACACCGCAACGCAATTCATGCAAAGCAATTCAATGCCACACAATTCAATTCAACACAACGCAACGCAATTCAATTAAATGCAACTCAATTCAACACAATTCAATTCAACGCAATGCAGTTCATGCAACACAATGAAATTCAATTCAATGCCACACAATTCAATTCAACACAATGCAACACAATTCAATGTCACACAATTCAATTCAACACACTGCAACGCAATTCATGCAAAGCAATTCAATGCCACACAATTCAATGCAACTCAACGCAATTCAATTCAATGCAACTCAACGCAACGCAACGCAACGCAACGCAATTCAATTCAATGCTACTCAACGCAACGCAATTAAATTCAATGCAACTCAATTCAATTAAATGCAACTCAATTCAACACAATTCAATTCCACACACCGCAACGCAATTCAATGCCACACAATTCAATGCAGTTCATGCAACACAATGCGATTTAATTCAATGCCACACAATTCAATTCAACACACCGCAGCGCAATTCATGCAAAGTAATTCAATGCCACACAATTCAATTCAACACAACGCAACGCAATTCAATTCAATGCAACTCAATTCAACACAATTCAATTCAACGCAATGCAGTTCTTGCAACACAATGAAATTCAATTCAATGCCACACAATTCAATGCAACACAATGCAACGCAATTCAATGCCACACAACACAATGCAGTTCATGCAACACAATGCAATTTAATTCAATGCCACACAATTCAATTCAACACACCGCAACGCAAATCAATGTCACACAATTCAATGCCACACATTTCAATGCCACACAACGCAATGCAATTCATGCAAAGCAATTCAATGCCACACAATTCAATGCAACACAACGCAATTCAATGCCACACAATTCAATTAAATTCAATGTCACACAATTCAATTCAATTCAATGCCACACAATTCAATTCAACACAATGCCACACAATTCAATTCAACACAACGCCTCACAATTAAATTCAACACAACGCAACACAATTAAATTCAACGCAATGCAATGCCACACAATTCCATGCAACACAACACAACGCAATTCAATTCAATTCAACACAATTCAATTCAATGCAACACAATGCCACACAAATAAATTCAACACAACACAATGCAATTTATGCCACACAATGCAATTAAATTCAATGCCACACAACTCAATGCAACACATTGCAACGCAATTCAATGTCACACAATTCAATGCCACACATTTCAATGCCACACAACGCAATGCAATTCATGCAAAGCAATTAAATGCCACACAATTAAATTCAACACAACGCCACACAATTAAATTCAACACAACGCAACACAATTAAATTCAACGCAATGCAATGCCACACAATTCCATGCAACACAACACAACGCAATTCAATTCAACACAATTCAATTCAATGCAACACAATGCCACACAATTCAACACAACACAATGCAACACAATTCAACACAACACAATGCAACACAACACAATTCAATTCAATTCAATGCAACACAATGCCACACAATTCAATGCAACACAACACAATTAAATTCAATTCAACACAACGCAATGCAATTCATGCCACACAATGCAATTCAATTCAATGCTACACACAACGCAATGCAATTCATGCCACACAATTAAATTCAACACAACACAATGCAATTCAATGCAACACAATTTAATTTAATTTAATTTAATTTAATTTAATTTAATTTAATTTAATTTAATTTAATGCAACGCAACGCAACGCAACTCCATGCAATTCAATACAATTCAACACAACTCAACTCAATGCTCTGCAAATTAAACTCAACACAACACAATTACAATGCAGTGCAATTCAATACAATACAATATTTGATTTGATTCAATTCAATGCAACTCAAGGCAATGCCGCAGAATGCAATGCAATAAAATATATTTTAAAACATTCAGTGAATCGTTTTGAGACATAAAAAATATGTCATATGACTTCAGAAAATGTGAAAGTGCACTAGTTATGTGGACTAATATTATGATACATTGAAGTGTTTTAGCTCTATTTCCTCTATTTCCATCCCTTCCTTAATCAGCTTCCTCACTGAGATGCTCTTCTGTTCCAGGAGGTTCATCTGTTCAGTATAACAACAGGAAACACTGAGAATGAGTGAGACAGATGCACTTCAACTCATGACACACACACACACACACACACACACACACACACACACACACTATAACAATATCAATCACAAGATCGGTAACATCTCTGGGTTCTGCTGCTCTTTAAACTTCATAAATGGGACATAAAATACAAGACATAATTACACAGTGTGTTCCCGATATACTTCAGAAAGAGAAAAATAAATGAATAAATCAGTGATTAATATGAACTAATTAATTTTATGATACATTTTAATTGATATAGCTGGACACAGAACAAAAAAATAATCAGAACGATCTAAAATATGAAATAATGACTTTTTTTCTCTGCACGATTCTCTAAAAATGAAGTGTTTTCCTCATTCCCAGCAATTAGGCCTGTCCATTATCCCCAAAGAGGCCAATTAATTCTGCATTAATCTCTTCAGTGAATCTAAAGCGAATCCAGTCCATCTTCAGCCAAACTTCACGTTTCTCACTCATAACGGTTCATCAAGAACTACTGCTTTAAAGTAGTTTAAGAGCACTAGTAAAGGCAGAGAGCAGAATCCAAAAATGATTTGAACCCTTCTAGGGTCTTCGGGGTCTTTTCTGACCCCAAAGGACGTTTGCTCAAATAAAAAATTTTTTCCCTTTGTCCAAATGGCATGAGACTTTGTACGGTTGTCAACACTTTGTATCTACAAATCAAAAAATAAATTGGATTGATATCTGTTTTTAAGTTCGTGTGACAAAAAAAAGTCACACTCGGGGTCTTCTGGGTCTCTGGAGAAGAAAATGGACAAAATTCATCCTCAAAAACAGAAACAACACAGAACACACATACAGAAATGAAGTGGTGATCATGCTCATACACACACACACACACACACACACACACACACACACACACACACACACACACACACACACACACACACACACACACACACACAGGAATACATTTGTTATTGCTGTTCAGTTCATTGCATTTTGATGTTCATGTTGTGTATTTTTTACTCAATATGTAATATAACTGTTAATTTTTGTTCTGTTACAGTTAGTAACTGAAGTGTAGATTAAATTTGTAGAATTATAAGAAATTCAGATGTTTGAAATAAATGATAAACTCTAAAGACTCCAACTTTTCTCTTATTCAGGTTTGATTGTAATCGTAATGTAACGTAATATTTTTTCAGTACAAAAATGCTAAACTTTGACTAAATGAATCAATTTTAATTGTTATAAATGTGATTTCATAACATTTAGATATGAATTCAACTGAAAAATACTTAATAGCACATTGCAAATGGTGGAGCTCTGCAGCCATTTACTGGTAAAAGTCTTTTTTTTAAATCTATTTTAAAACTGTATTTTCCAAAAGATGGGCCAAAATCTTACACTAAACCATGTCAAATTATCAATGTTATCCCCCCGAATGAAAGTTAGAAATTTGGGTCTTTTATAAAGTGAATTTTACATAAAAACTGATTTTGTGTGAAAATCCATTAAAATATATATATTTTAACTTATTTATATAAATGTAAGAAATATTATAAATACTCCAAAAACTGCCCAGACGTTGAGTAAAAACATTAATAAATAGAGTAAAATTACATTTGCTCTAAAAAGAACAATTGTTTTGTTACAAAATTACATTTTGTTGCCTGGGGTCTGTGCCGACAAAGTGTAATTCCCAAACGAAGACCATACAAGGGTTAAAATAAGTTTTTCTTTTAGACAAAAACAGGTATCCTCCTTGTATGCTACATAACGGAGAGCACAGACAGACTATAAACTTTCATTGTAAACCCTTTGGGCTGAACAATAATAGTGTCCATTTAACATTCAAAAATTTTGAGCGTATTTCGTCTGAGGGCTTTTCATTCCCGCTGAACAGCTCGTGATGAGGTCATAATTCCTCCGTAATGGCTCCGTCTCTAATGTTCTGTGATTGATGGACCCTCTTCAGGAGCTCCAGTGGACTTAACGGACACGTCTCAGTCCAAATTGCACTCAAGAGCTTTTGGAAGAGACCAATGTAACGTGGACAGATGCCAAACTACGGCGGGTCTTGAGATCTTTACAGGACGGCACACATGATGAATGCTGTGAATGGGGTTATGTTTGACCGCGAGCAGATGTCCAGCAGTGATCTGACCATCCTTCACTTCATATCTCACGCCGAATCGCTGACACTCTCAATATCTCGTTTTCTGTCTTTAGACATGGAAAAGGAGAAAGTGCTTCCTATGCATCTTATTTTATGAAAGCATACAGTTCTGAGCAGTCTGTGTAAAGACACCCAAATGCCGCTTCTGTGCCACATCTTTATGGAAAGTGATGTGTGACGCAACACTCAAAACACACTGTAGCAACTGCATAGCAACAAGATAAACAACACTCAAAACACACTGTAGCAACTGCATAGCAACAAGATAAACAACACTCAAAACACCTTAGCAACTGCATAGCAACAAGATAAACAACACTCAAAACACCTTAGCAACTGCATAGCAACATGATAAACAACACTCAAAACACCTTAGCAACTGCATAGCAACATGATAAACAACACTCAGTCAAAACACCCTAGCAACCACATAACAACAATGATAAACAACACCGTCAAAACACCCTAGAAACCACAAAGCAAGATGATAAACAACACTCAGTCAAAACACCCTAGCAACCACATAGCAACATGATAAACAAAACTCAGTCAAAACACCCTAGCAACCGCATAACAACAATGATAAACAACACCGTCAAAACACCCTAGCAACCACATAGCAAGATGATAAACAACACCGTCAAAACACCCTAGCAACCACATAGCGAGATGATAAACAACACCGTTAAAACACCTTAGCAACCACATAGCAAGATGATAAACAACACTGTCAAAACACCCTAACAACCACATAGGTGTTTATCATAGCGAGATGATAAACAACACCGTCAAAACACCTTAGCAAACACATAGTAAGATGATAAACAACACTGTCAAAACACCCTAGCAACCACATAGGGAGATGATAAACAACACTGTCAAAACACCCTAGCAACCACATAGGGAGATGATAAACAACACCATCAAAACACCTTAGCAACCACATAGCAAGATGATAAACAACACCGTCAAAACACCCTAGCAACCACATAGCGAGATGATAAACAACACCGTCAAAACACCTTAGCAACCACATAGCAAGATGATAAACAACACTGTCAAAACACCCTAGCAACCACATAGCAACATGATAAACAACACTGTCAAAACACCCTAGCAACCACATAGCAAGATGATAAACAACACTGTCAAAACACCCTAGCAACCACATAGCAACATGATAAACAATACTGTCAAAACACCCAAGCAACCACATAGCAACATGATAAACAACACTCAAAACACCCTGACAACCACATAGCAACATGATAAACAACACTGTCAAAACACCCTAGCAACCGCATAGCAAGATGATAAACAATACTGTCAAAACACCCAAGCAACCACATAGCAACATGATAAACAACACTGTCAAAACACCCTAGCAACCACATAGCAAGATGATAAAACAACACCGTCAAAACACCCTAGCAACCACATAGCGAGATGATAAACAACACCGTCAAAACACCTTAGCAACCACATAGCAAGATGATAAACAACACCGTCAAAACACCTTAGCAACCACATAGCAAGATGATAAACAACACCGTCTAAACACCTTAGAAAACACATAGTAAGATGATAAACAACACTGTCAAAACACCGTAGCAACCACATAGCAACATGATAAACAACACTGTCAAAACACCCTAGCAACCGCATAGCAAGATGATAAACAATACTGTCAAAACACCCAAGCAACCACATAGCAACATGATAAATAACACTCAAAACACCCTGACAACCACATAGCAACATGATAAACAACAGGCAGTCAAAACACCGTAGCAACCACATAGCAAGATGATAAAACAACACCGTCAAAACACCCTAGCAACCACATAGCGAGATGATAAACAACACCGTCAAAACACCTTAGCAACCACATAGCAAGATGATAAACAACACCGTCAAAACACCTTAGCAAACACATAGTAAGATGATAAACAACACTGTCAAAACACCCTAGCAACCACATAGCAACATGATAAACAACACTGTCAAAACACCCTAGCAACCGCATAGCAAGATGATAAACAATACTGTCAAAACACCCAAACAACCACATAGCAACATGATAAACAACACTCAAAACACCCTGACAACCACATAGCAACATGATAAACAACACTGTCAAAACACCCTAGCAACCACATAGCAACATGATAAACAACACTGTCAAAACACCCAAACAACCACATAGCAACATGATAAACAACACTCAAAACACCCTGACAACCACATAGCAACATGATAAACAACAGGCAGTCAAAACACCCTAGCAACCACATGGCGAGATGATAAACAACACTGTCAAAACACCTTAGCAACCACATAGCAAGATGATAAACAACACCGTCAAAACACCTTAGCAACCACATAGCAAGATGATAAACAACACCGTCAAAACACCTTAGCAACCACATAGTAAGATGATAAACAACACCGTCAAAACACCCTAGCAACCACATAGCAAGATGATAAACAACACCGTCAAAACACCTTAGCAAACACATAGTAAGATGATAAACAACACTGTCAAAACTAGGGCTGAACGATACATCGAATTTTCATCGTCATCGCGAAATGAACTTGCGCGATGAACACATCGCAACAGACAGCCTGATACGATGAATAAGGGAAAACAGTTTACATGCGCCAATCTGAGTAACGTATTCTGAATACTTGGATTACTTCCACATAGACATGTATCGGTAAACGGTAATACGATATACCGCAATAATGAACATGCACAATATTGTTATCGTGGGCACTTCAAAATACCGTGAATAATTATTTATTACGAATTATTCAGATTTTTAGAATGAATTTTAAGAATACTTTACCCATCAACCGTTTAAAATGAACAACACGTCAAAGAGGAACGAGCACTGATGTAAATAGACCGTGCATGAGCCGAGCACATGGCGGAATGAGGAGAGGCGCTGAAGTGCACATTCATTCTTCGACAGCAGAGGGCGCTGACGCAACAGCAGAAATGCAGCCGTTTCCCCAGTAATCACATAACCTAATACTTAATACTTAAAGACTTAAGGCTATTCATTTTCAAACTTGCATTTTATATTTTAATCTGGACTAAATTACATGCCCTAGATATTGTTCTGACTGTTGTTCAATCACACACTTTACAATAAGGCTCCATTATTTAACATTAGTTCCTTCATTAACAAACTGACAATGAAAAATACTTCTAAAGCTTGTATTAATCTTAGTTAAATGTACATTTCAGCATACCTATTGTTCTTTATAATTCTTTTGCACTTTAATCTGTTTTAAATATTTGTTTACTTTATACATTTTTGTGTATTGCTTTATTTAAATGTTTGGTTCTTTTGTTATAAGAAGTGATTTAACCTGTTATAGTATGACAGCACTTTTTTTGCAACTTATTTCAATATCGTGATAATACCGTATACCGTGATAAAAGCTTCAGCAATTAATCGCAACATGAAAATTTGATACCGGCACATGCCTACTTCCACATTGAATTGCATTTTATAAGTGTAGGAATGCGGCCATCAAATCCTGCTTAAATTATAAAATATTTAGCTAACGTCAAACGGGGCCAACGGCTCTTGGGCTGGTAAATCAGCGCATAGGAGAATGTAAAGTTGCACGTCAACTAAGCAGGAGTACCTGCGGTGGTCGGCCAAAACACTTTTTTTTTTGTATGTGAAGCTGTTTTACGTGAATATTATGACACGAGTGAAGCACAAAGCTTTATTTACACAATAAATAATAGGTTCACAGTTAAATGTTATATCACAGCCATGGAAACATATGGATTCAGGCCGAACGAGAGAGGAAGCTTTGTGTGGTGAGCTAAATGTAAGTTTGCTTGCGTTTTGCGATCTAGTCACACGATTTTCCATGAATTTAACAATAGGCTTACTCCATTTAATTCTACTGGACATGGAATCTCTTATTTGTTTTCCCAAATCCTCATTTACGTCTCTCACAGGGGATTACGTTTCTTCCTTGTTTGATGTATTTAGGAGTAGGCTATATTCGCAATCGCATCATTTACTGTGGTAAAGTCGAAAACGGAGTAGGACAGATACATTTTACTTCAAACTTTACTTTATTTAACACAGTTTGTGCTTGCTATAAGACTTGGTCAAGTTTATGTGTATAGCGCATTTCACGCTGGAGATTTTTCGCTTTCTCTCACAGCGCATAATCAAACAAAGCCTAAGTTATTGACCCTGCGGAAGATAATTTCGTTCTTCACATTTTACTACAAGTAGCCGATCAGTTTAGGAACATCAGGAGAAAACGAAGATATTAGAAAACGATGCTTCTTTCCTGCTCGTGTCATCCCTTTCAGCGCAAAGGCATATGACGCACGTCAATGGGGAAATATAAACGAATTTTTTCTTTAACTAATATTTAACCTATATTATTTATATTTCGATTATTCACAGATATTTATTTAAATGTTTTACAGGCTGTAGTATGTTGTTTCACTGACGGAAGTAGGCCTACTAAAATAAACACATGTTTGAGCCTTATATTTTTTATTTTCAAAATGTAGGCTATTTAATTGAGGTACTCAATCTCAATTAAATAGCCTACACTTTGAAAATAAAAAATATAAACGATTAATATATTTAACGAATATATAACGATTATTTATATATATATATATATATATATATATATGTAATATAGCCAAAATATATATATCGGCCTAGGCGTGTGTGCGTGTGTATCCGCCACCACACAGTTGCACTGCCGTGTTATATTTTGTTCTCCCTTCTCTTTTTTTCTTTAATATGAAATGCTGTTTGAATTTCCAAGATAGAAACGCATTCTTGCCCTGGCTCTGTTGTTCTGGCTGATCACGCAAACCGTGCATTTTTTCGTTTTCATATTGGGGCGTTCTGAGAAATGCATTGAGTTGCCTTAATTTATTTAGAGAGTAAATAAACTCATGAAACAGAAAAGTATCGTTAAAGTTATCCATTGATTTCAACAATGTACTGTATTCTAAATATCAACTATTTAAATTGTAACTGTAACGGAATACAGTTACTCATAATATGTATTCTGAATACGTGATGCCGGTACATGTATTCCGTTACTGCCCAACACTGAACACGACCTATTAAAGCACTAAGACATGGGAACAGTATAGCTAACATTCACATTTGAATATTTATCGCAAGTCATATCGTCATCGCAATATTAAACAATGTTATCGCACATCGCAGCTTTTCCTCATATCGTGCAGCCCTAGTCACAACACCCTAGCAACCACATAGCAACATGATAAACAACACTGTCAAAACACCCTAGCAACCGCATAGCAACATGATAAACAATACTGTCAAAACACCCAAGCAACCACATAGCAACATGATAAACAACACTCAAAACACCCTGACAACCACATAGCAACATGATAAACAACAGGCAGTCAAAACACCCAAGCAACCGTATAGCAACATGATAAACAACACTCAAAACACCCTATAGCAACCGCATAGCAACAGGATAAACAACACTCACTCAAAACACCCTAGCAACTGCATAGCAACACGATAAACAACACTGTCAAAACACCCTAGCAACCACATAGCAACATGATAAACAACACTGTCAAAACACCCTAGCGACCACATAGCAACATGATAAACAACATCGTCAAAACACCCTAGCAACCGCATAGCAACAACCTGACAACCAAACATAATTACAGTTATATATACATATATAGAGACATAAATAACAATAATGTTAATAATAATTATTAAAATACTCGTAATGCGTTTTTATTTTTGTAGTGTATTGTATTAAAAAGCAGAAAAAAAGTTCTGCATTAAACCATAAAGTGAGTCGATCTGTGGTGTCAAACTCTGTTTTACTGTATGTTGACTGTAATATGTTTCTATGAGAGCTGTACATTAAATAAGAGAAAAATAAGATGCTCACCATTCAACAAAGTCCCTCTGGTGGTTGTGGTGTCCAGATAAGGGTTAACAGCGTCCAGCGCTGACCCGTGAAGCCCAGCATGAGGATTACACAGCATATCTGCGCTCACACAAGCCTCAGGTCTCGGCTAAAGGGATTGAATCTTCCTCCCGGTTCAAACTCTCTAATCCATTTGCTGGCCTTTCCTGGGATCAAAGCGATGAAGCGTCTCCACAGGGGATTTATGGTCATCCATCCGGGATTCTGATCCAGAACAACGGGATGTGTACAACCGCTGACAATTCAGGATGTCATCATTTATTAAACTTACATTATACTACGGGGCCGTTGAATGCTTGAATCTGATTGGCTGATGAACGTTCTGAGGTGTGCAGTTATTTTCTGGGAGACGCACAGCGAACGTAGTTCCAGGCAGCTCTTGACCGCATTACAGTTCCATATCACTGCGCATAGTTAACTGTAATAACGGAAATTACAGGACTAAAAAAAAACACCATGACAGACGATTTTCCTAAAGTAAATCTTAATATTTACAGTGAATATAAAACGTTCAACAACTGGGCGGCAGCAGTATTAGACAGTCCAGATGAAAAACAACAAAGGCAAGCTTTCTGTCTCATTACTGAAATCACACATGCTCGCACACGCACTACAGTTTGCACAAAAAGCTGTCAGCGCTGCCCAGACGATTTGATCAGTTCGCCTATATAGTGGAGCAACTTAAAGGCTACACGTGACATTTTTTCACTAGCGAGGTAATAACAGCGCTGTTTAGAGACGCACAGAGGTAGCCTAATTCACACAAGCACTCTCTCTCTCTCTCTCTCTCTCTCTCTCTCTCTCTGTCGCTCTCATTCTCTTTCTTAATAATAATAATAATAACTTTATTAATAACTGCAGTAGAATGCTATCAACGGCTCAAGCCTTCGTTAACAGCTTTAAAATGACGTTTCGGAACTAGCAAAAGAGCTGTTGGATGAGACGCGGAAGAAATAGTCCTACTCACAATAGCGATTTAAGTACAAAAACCGGACGAATCCCATTAAATATATAATCAGATCGATGTCTTGAGGTGTGGTAACCGTAGTATAAGCGGAATAATTGACTCCGGGCCGTTCAATTATTAGAATGATAATGCACACCCGAGGTGTAACACACTCCGCTTCGCGTCGTGACCGCATCACCACCTCGGGTGTGCATTATCATTCTAATAATTGAACGGCTCGTCGTCAATTATTCCTTACTTGAGTTAGTGCACTGTAAAAAATTATATGATCAGTCATGTCATGGCAACTTTTACATCAGTTTAACTCAATTTTTAAGTAATTTAAGTTGAAATGACAACAGTCAATTTGATTATACTTAAAAATGCAAGGCAGCGACAGAACTTCAGATTTTTAAGTTGAAATAGATTTTTATAAATTATTATTTATACAACATTATAGTTTTTATTAATATGTTCAAATGAACTTTTCTTTTTAAGTTTTAATTTTAATTTTAGTTACTTTTTGTAATGTTATGTGTAATTTTTGTTAAAGTTCACATTAGTGTTTTTATTAATGTGTTCAAATTAACTTTTCATTTTATATTTTCACATTTTAATTTTTGTTATTTTTTTAATTTTGTTATGTGTTTTGGTCATTTTTATTAGTTTTTGTTATTTGTGAAATACATGTGTACATTCAGTAGTGGATTTAGTATTATTTATATACTTACAGTTTTTATTAATATTTTCAAATTAACTTTTAGGTTCATATTTTTAGTATTCATTTCCTTTTTTTACATATAAAAATATTTTATTTGTTTCGTGTTATTTTTATTATTATTTGTCATAATTTATTAAAGGTCAATTTAATTTAAGTGTTTATATACTACAATAGTTTTATTAATATTTTAAAATTGACTTTTATTTTTATATTTTCATCTTTCATTTTTATTGTAGTCGAATTTGAATATTTTTTATATTTATAAATAGTTTTAATTAACTAATACTACTTTAAATTCTTATTTGAATTTTTTCCAATTTTATTTAGTTAAAAAATATCATCTAATATTAATTTTATTTAATTTCAGATTTATTTCAATGAACAAAAATGTTGTTTAGCATTTTTTTTTTACATTTCAAGAAAGCATTTCCATGTGACAACAGCCAAACAAGCGTCTGTTTATGACGTACTGTATATATTCATAAACTTTAAATCCTGCATGTGCAAAAGAAGGAAAAACATGTTTAATTAATTCTCACATTCAGCCGGGAATTACAACAAGACCTTCATCTAGAAACAACCTTTAGCTTTATTATCAGGAGATTCCAGTGGTTTATTAATCTATTGCTTTTTATTACAAATGACCTTTCATACCAGTAATATCTTAATTACTAAATTACATTGGCCTATAAACCTGCAACAGTAAGCAACATAATTATATTTCATTCCTTTCCTTTCCTTTTCTGGCTTAAATCCTAAAGCAAGCGCTCAGGAGTTGATGAGCTCTTCTAGACTAGATAAGAATATAATATATAATAATAATATATTTTTCTGCTTTCTCCTATTATAGGGCTTTTTCACACCAAGGTCCAAACCAAAGTTCATATTGTGATACATTTTATACATTTGGATAGTTTTGGGGTAACACTTTAGAATAATGGTCATTAGTTAACATTAGTTCATGTATTAACTAACATGAACTAACTATGAGCAGTACATTTGTTACTGTATTTGTTCATCTTTGTTAACGTTAGTTAATATAAATACAGCTGTTCATTGTTTGTTCATGTTAGTTCACACTGCAAGATTTCAATAATGCATTAGTAAATGTTGAAATTAACATTCACAAAGATTAATAAATGCTTTATTAGTGGTGCAGTTTATTATTAGTTATTCTTCATTATTAGTTAATGTTAACTAATGACCATTATTCTAAAGTGTTACCTTTTGGTTTGGGTTCACGTTGCACTTATGCGAGCGCACTAAAGAACTGTACATTACACACTTGCGTCCTGTCGTCATCATCTATGTGGGCGGCATCTTCACACTGATTGGTTTGTAAACGGATGTGCATCTGATGTCAGCGTCTTTGACAAGAACGAATAAACAGACGTATCGCTGCCACTAGTGCGCATTGCTTGACTATTTCTTTTTGTTTCGTTTAAAAGTGGACATTTCAAGCTTTCTACACATACACTCACCTAAAGGATTATTAGGAACACCTGTTCAATTTCTCATTAATGCTATTATCTAATCAACCAATCACATGGCAGTTGCTTCAATGCATTTAGGGGTGTGGTCCTGGTCAAGACAATCTCCTGAACTCCACACTGAATGTCGGAATGGGAAATAAAGGTGATTTAAGCAATTTTGAGCGTGGCATGGTTGTTGGTGCCAGACGGGCCGAGTATTTCACAATCTGCTCAGTTACTGGGATTTTCATGCACAACCATTTCTAGGGTTTACAAAGAATGGTGTGAAAAGGGAAAAACATCCAGTATGCGGCAGTCCTGTGGGAGAAAATGCCTTGTTGATGCTAGAGGTCAGAGGAGAATGGGCCGACTGATTCAAGCTGATAGAAGAGCAACTTTGACTGAAATAACCACTCGTTACAACCGAGGTATGCAGCAAAGCATTTGTGAAGCCACAACACACACAACCTTGAGGCGGATGGGCTCCAACAGCAGAAGACCCCACCGGGTACCACTCATCTCCACTACAAATAGGAAAAAGAGGCGACAATTTGCACGAGCTCACAAAAATTGAACAGTTGAAGACTGGAAAAATGTTGCCTGGTCTGATGAGTCTGGATTTCTGTTGAGACATTCAGATGGTAGAGTCAGAATTTGGCGTAAACAGAATGAGAACATGGATCCATCATGCCTTGTTCCCACTGTGCAGGCTGGTGGTGGTGGTGTAATGGTGTGGGGGATGTTTTCTTGGCACACTTTAGGCCCCTTAGTGCCAATTGGGCATGGTTTAAATGCCACGGCCTACCTGAGCATTGTTTCTGACCATGTCCATCCCTTTATGAGCACCATGTCCCCATCCTCTGATGGCTACTTCCAGCAGGATAATGCACCGTCACAAAGCTCCAATCATTTCAAATTGGTTTCTTGAACATGACAATGAGTTCACTGAACTAAAATGGCCGCCACAGTCACCAGATCTCAACCCAATAGAGCATCTTTGGGATGTGGTGGAACGGGAGCTTCGTGCCCTGGATATGAATAACTGATAATTCTGCGGTGATGCAAACCTGTAG
Source organism: Gobio occitaniae (assembly GCA_033150135.1). NCBI lineage: Eukaryota > Metazoa > Chordata > Actinopteri > Cypriniformes > Gobionidae > Gobio > Gobio occitaniae. Next base: position 212,817 of record JARQWZ010001188.1, on the reverse strand, counting down.
CTGTAGTTTGCTAAATAATGGTCAGATAAATGTATTAATAAAACATGTTCCTAATTTTTTGATGGCTTAATTGGTAGGAATCACTTTTGGCCACATGATCGTGATCATTGATTTTGCACAGATATGGTTGAGCTGATGGAAATAAATCGACGCTGACAGAATGTTTTACAAGCACCATTTTATACTAGTACACATTTATTTACAGCGGTAAATTACAGTGATCAGGATTCAGAAGTTCTTCATTAACTAAAGACACACCAAAGGAAAGGAGAACAACAGAGCAAAAGTCTTTTCTGATTATGCATAGAGTATCTGAACATGATCATGATTCATGGCTAAACCTTCAGATTTACTTTAAAAAAACCTGTTTCTTTTTAGTGGCTTAATGCAATAAATATTCCACATGGAGTCCTTCAGAGAAGCCTCGAGTGTTTGAATCACACACTTCACTTTGAGGAAAAAGAAGTGGAGGTACAGATGAATGGAGCTTTTCTTGCGGCTCCATAAGCAGACGTGGTTTAATTGACATCATACAGGCTTTACAAACACTTTACAAAAACAGATTTGGTAGATAATGCCCCGGCTGCTCCACCTCATTCTTAATGACACAGAAAGATACATCACGCATGTACAAACAGCTGTGAACCATAGTAAAACATATCAAATATCAGAAGTAAAGTGTTTTCGTCTCTATGGATCCGAATCACAAACACGGAGAACGGGCGCGAGTGATTGACAGGTGCATTATGGGATAGAACGTGTGTTCTTATGGACAGACGAAACCTTCAGTGGTGCTATTGATGAATATTACGAGTATTGTTAAGGCTGAAATTTTTTTAAATATTAAACGAAACATTTTGAAGAAACTTAAAAAGAACTAAAATGACTTAAAATAAAACTGAAAAAAATACAAAAACTAATAAAAATGACAAAAGCACATTATTAAATTACAAATAACTTAGATTAAAATTAAAATAATAAATAAATAAAAACTAATTTTGTTAAACTTAAATAAAACAAATATTATATGAAAAATAGCGATGTTGCATGGACAAATAATTACTAAAGTAAAACTTAAATAAAAAATAAATTAATGCTAAATATAAAAAATTATAAAAATTACAAAAAAAACTGAAAATAAAAACAAACTAATTCAAAATATTAATACATTTTGTTGTACTTAAATAAAACAAATATTATATGATTTTTGTGAAATAAAAAAAACATAAGTTAAAGCTGAAGTACTAAAACTTAAAAAATAATCCTAAATACAAAAAAACTAATAAAAATGACAAAAACGCATTTTAAAAATGGCAAAAAATTTAGAAAAATTCAAATAAACTCTGATAATACTAATTTAAAATATTAATACATTTTGTTGAACTGAAATAAAAAAGTATATAATTTTTTTATTTAAAAAACGTAAAAAATACCAGTGAAATAAAAAAATTCAGCTAAAGTATTAAAATTACTAAAAATAAAACTTCAAATAAATTAATGCTAAATATTAAAAGTAATAAAAATGACAAAATAAAATAAAAACTGATAATAAAAACAAACTAATTCAAAATATCAATACATTTAGTTGAACTTAAATAAAACAAATATTATATAATTTCTTTATTTAAAAACGTAAAACATTACCAGTGAAATAAAGTATTAAATTGACTAAAAATAAAACTTCAAATAAATTGACAAAGTACATAATACAATTGCAAAAAAACTTAAAAAAATATATAAACTCAAGCTAATTTAAAATATTAATACATTTCGTTAAAGTTAAATAAAATATTTTTAAATACGTATCGATGTTGCCTTAAGTGAAATAAAACATTAACTAAGATTAAAATGAAAAAATGAAAATATAAAAATAAAAGCGAATTCATAACATTAATAAATACTATATCAATAATAACACTGGACTCCAGGGGGCGACAGAGTCAGTCTCCTCTTCCCGCTTAATCACCGTCACGATGGACGAACCAATCCTCATGAGTTACACCTGAATAACCAGACGTCTGGTTTGAGCGAGTCAATGGAAACTCTAGCGCCCTCTTGAGTGCTGGAGCCGCACAAACACACACATTCAGTGCAGGTACAATCTTTCTGTGTGGCATTCGCACATACACTCACACATTAATTCAGAAGAGCATTTCATCTGGCATCATGGCAGTCGAGGAAGTCGAAACTACACTCACTTTACTACAAAGTTTTGCCAGGTTTCTTTCGAGAAGCGAGATGGAAAATACAAACCGATGACATGTGGGAGACGCACCGTCTCAAAAGAGCCTAGGACATGCCTGGGAAAATAGGGTAAATCCAAAGGTTGAGAAATCCACTGGGAAAAGTCCTACGAAAACATCGAAAGAGCCAAAAACCGATGAAGCCTTGAACACATTTAAGATGAGAAGCCCAGAATCGGAGAAACTTCCTTCCTCAGCGTCTTGTTTTACAGCACAAATTATCCAAAACATTCTTAAATCAAGACACATTTACTGTATGAAGACATTAAGTCTTATATTTGCTGATAGTCTTTCAAAACACAATTCATGAAGCTTCGAAACCGTGAATCATTGAATCATTCGTTTTGAACCAGTGATTCGGAGCACGTGATTTGATTTTTACATGATCTCGGATCAATTTTATACATTTGTAGACATTTAAAGGTGCAGTGTGTAATATTTATGAGGATCTATTGACAGAAATGCAGTATAATATAATGTACATAAATATGTTTCAGTATGAAGACCTTACATAATGAACCGTTATGTTTTTATTACCTTAGAATGAGCCGTTTCTATCTGCACACACCGCAGGCGAAGTATGAAGCCGCCATTTTGTGCCGCCATGTTTCTACGGTAGCCCTAAATGGACAAACTTCTCTACAGAGTGCTCGCTCTCAGACGACGACATTTTTGTCCTGTGTCGGCCACCGTAGCTTCTCTATGTGCTTCGAAAGCGAGGGGTGAGGTGTGGGTGATTGCAATTCACAACATCACCACTAGATGCCACGAAACTTTACACACTGCACCTTTAATGACACATTTGAATGATAAAAAGGAAGAGTTGAAGTGTCTAACTGGTCTGATTAACCGAACTCTCCATACAACAAACAAACAAAACAAGCCCTACGATTGAATAAAATATCACATATTATTAAGATACTTCATATTTAGTGCTATTCGATTATTTTTAAATTACATTTAATAGATCACACCTTGAATAAAACATTTGCAAACTGTCCGGAAAAGGTGTTTTGGCTGCATTGACACTGTTCTGACCAGCAGGGGTCGCCACCGTGTGGTGATTCTATTGATTCAAAACACAGAATCATTTTATAAATCAATTGGTTGTAGATTGACAGGGCTATAACTGCAGGAATGGAACGAAGACAACTAACTAGACACAGGTGAAACTAATGGGTAACTAATGGAAACTAAACAGAGCAGGGGAAAGGGAACTAAAGGAAACGGAACAGAAAATCTAAATAGGAGTCCATTGAATGGAACATAACAAATAGTGCATTTATACTTAACTAAACAAATATTCTGTATATTTGAAAGCCGATAACCGATATATTGGCCGATAAATCTAAATCCACATTTTTATATAATTTTGAGATCCTTTTTTATAGGGTTGCACTGATATGAAAATTCTGGCCGATACCGATAATTCTTTATATTTGAAAGCCGATAACCGATATATTGTCAGATAAATCTAAATCGAAATTTTTATGAAATTTTTTAAAAACCTAATTTTGAGATCCTTTTTATAGGGATGCAACAATATGAACATTTTGGCCGATACCGATGACCGATAATCCTTTATATTGAAAGCCGATAACCGATATATAGGCCAATAAATCGACATCCAAATTTGTATGTAATTTTTGATTTTTATATAATTTTTATATAATTTTGAGATCCTTTTTATTTGGATGCATATGAACATTTTGGCCGATACGATAACCGATAATTCTTTATATTTGAGAGGCGATAACTGATATGTTAGCCAACAAATCTAAATCCACATTTTTATATAATTTCTATATAATTTTGAGATCCTTTTTTATAGGGTTGCACTGATATGAAAATTCTGGCCGATACCGATAATTCTTTATATTTGAAAGCCGATAACCGATATATTGTCAGATAAATCTAAATCCACATTTTTATGTAATTTTCGATTTTTATATAATTTTGATATCCTTTTTATTGTGATGCACCGATATGAACATTTTGGCCGATACGATAACCGATAATTCTTTATATTTGAGATGCGATAACCGATATATTAGCCAATAAATCTAAATCCACATTTTTATTTAATTTTTATATAATTTTGACATCCTTTTTTATAGGGATGCACCGATATCAACATTTTTGCCAATACGATAATTCTTCATATTTGAAAGGCGATAACCGATATATTAGCCGATAAATCTAAATCCAAATTTTTATATAATTTTCAGATCCTTTTTTATAGGGATATACTGATATGAACATTTTGGCCGATACTGATAACTGATAAATATCTGCCGATACCGATATGGTGGCCGATATATCGTACATCCCTAATTTATATATATTAGATATTGTTTCCTGTTTTAAGCATAAACTCATTTAATTTTGATCAATCAGATCAGTAATCAAGACGTCATATCTTCAGTCATTTCTCTTCTCCAGTAAATGTGTCTTGATTTAAGAATGTCTCGATATTTGTGCTGGGAAACGAGACAGAAACCCTGAGGAGGAGCAGGATTTTTTGCCGTGTTTATGTCACAATGGACGTCCCGCTGGACAGAAATCGGACTCGACATGCCTGGAAAGTCCTGGGAGTTCAATGGGCTCATTTCTGAGATCCTCCGAAACACCGAGATGATGGAAACGTCAACCGAGAAGAAGTGCTGGAGCCATCGTGAATAGAAAGGACAGTAGATTTATCACAAAAAAACTCTGTTTATATTTGAACATATTTACATTAGTGAAGATTCATTTCTTTTCTTTTTTCTCATCTTCTCTTTTCTCTTTTGTGGTATTTTCTGGTGTCTCAGTTTGTGGTCGTCTCATTACGCTTTGCTGTCGTCCTGTTTTGTGTGCAGGCTGTTGTCCGTGTGGACCTTGATCTCGATCAAGTCCGGCTTCAGCACCTCCTTGCCATTCTCCTCCTTCAGCGGGAGTTTCCTGCGGTCAGAAGTGAGCAGAAGCGCAGGTTTAGCCATCACTTCAATGCATCTCATTAGCATACAGATGTTCTACGACAGCAGTCACATGACAAACTCAAAATAAAGTCAAACCAAAACACTTCTTATATTATATATAACACATTTTTAACCTCAAACAACCCAAACGAGAAGCTATTTCTGACCCATGATAACATAGTTAAGGCCTGTTACAGCAAATATGATAACTAAAGTTTTAATATTCATTCTAATTATAAGAATAGGGAAGTGCCAGAGGAACATTAAATAAAAATAAATAAAATTATATAAAAAAAGACAAATAAAAAATTTGACAAAAAAGCACATAATAAAATTACAAAAAAACTTTACTTTTTTAAATTGAAGTAAAATATTGAAATCAATGTTGCTTTAAGCTGAAGTACTAAAATTAAAAAAAATAATAATAATATAAAAAAATATACAAAAACTAATACAAATTACAAAAGCACATAATGAGATGATAAAAATAATAATGAATAATAAATGATGACAAAAAAATTTAAAACTAAAATTAAAACAAAATATAAAAATGTATGTAATTCAAAATATTATTAAATTGCATTCAATTGAAATAAAATATAAAAAATGTATAATTAAAAAAAAAAAGTTTAAGCTGAAGTACTAAAATTACTAAAAAATATATAAAATTAAAAAAATAAATAAAACAAAACTGAAATAAAAATATATTAAAGCAATATAAAAATATTAGGGCTTTCAAAAGATTAATCGCGATTAATCGCATCCAAAATAAAAGTTTGTGTTTACATAATATATGTGTGTGTACTCTGTTAATTATTATTTATATATAAATACACACACATTCATGTATATATTTAAGAAATATTTGCATGTATATACTGTATATACATTTATATAATCTATAATATATATAAATATAAATGTTTTATATATAAAAATAATATTTTTTCTTAAATATATGCATGCTTGTGTGTGTATTTATATATAAATAATAATTAACAGAGTACACACACATATATTATGTAAACACAAATTTTTATTTTGGATGCGATTAATCGCGATTAATCTTTTGACAGCCTTAAAAAATATAAAAACCCAAAAACGTATAAAAATTACAAAAGCACATTATGAGATGACAAAAATACTAATGAATAATAAATAATGAAAAAAAAAATATTAAACTAAAATTAAAACAAAATATTAAAATTGACGTAATTTAAAATATTATTAAATTGCATTCAATTGAAATTAAAATATAAAAATTTGATAAAAATTTAAAAAAAGTTTAAGCTGAAGTACTAAAATTACAAAAAAATATATAAAATTTTAAAAATAAATAAAACAAAACTGAAATAAAAATATATAAAAGCAAAATAAAAATATAAAAACCCAAAAACTAATAAAAATGACAAAATCACATAAAATTACTAAAATAACTCAAATAAAAACTGAAATTATAAAAATAGAAGCTAATTCAAAAAATTATTAAATTGCTTTAAATTCAAATATAAATATTAGATGAAAATATTCAAAAAATGAGAAATGTTACCTTAGCTGTTTACTAAAATGACTAAAAAGTAAATCTGAAATAAAAATAATTGAAATCTAATTAAAATATTAAAAAACAAATAAAAATGACAAAAGCAAATAATAATTATTACAAAAACTGAGAAATGAATTATAACAGACAATCCCAAACCAGAAAGAACTAAATCAATTTCTCAACTAGCACACGGATTAATAGTTAAAGCAAATATTATAACTATAACAATAATCTTGAACGTAATCTTTCAGCCTGACCAGCCAAAAAAACAACTCGCTCTGAACTCATCCGAGTGTAAGGGAGGATTTCCTCCACACATGACACAAACACTCAGATGTTCAGCTCAGAACATGCATCACATGATACGAATTAACTCACAGATATGCGGCTTTGCCCTCCTCCAGCTCTTTGCTCTTGCCGCTGGTGGTGGTTTTCTTGCTGCAGAGCTTGCGGGTGATGCACATGAGGAGGCCGCACTGACGCAGGAAGAAGCACCCGACATCCACCAGCACCAGCAGCAGAAGAAGAGCCGCCACCCCCAGACCCACCACGGCCCCCAGGCCCAGGCCGCTGAACAGCGAATCTGCTGAGACCGGAGACCAAACACACGCTCAACACACACTCTCGTCAGTCTCTCCATCATTGACTCGTGTCTGCCTGATTTGTTTTCTTGTATTTTTTGCGAGGGGTCAACCACAGTGGGGAGAACAAGTATTTGATACACTGCGGATTTTGCAGGTTTGCCCACTTACAAAGCATGTACAGGTCATTTTTATCATAGGTACCCTTCGACTGTGAGACACGGAATCTAAAACAAAAATCCAGAAAATCACATTGCATGTTTTTTATGTAATTAATTTGCATTTTATTGCATGACATAAGTATTTGATACATCAGAAAAGCCGAACTTAAAGGGTTAGTTCACCCAAAAATGAAAATTCTGTCATTAATTCCTCACCCTCATGTCGTTGGACACCCGTCAGACCTCCGTTCATCTTCAGAACACAAATGAAGATATTTTAGTGTAAAGCTGATGCTGAGAAAGGCTTCAGATCGGCCTCCATTGGCATTCAGTACATTTACACTCACAAGACCCATAAAAGACACTAAAGACGTCGTTACAAAGTCCATCTCACCACAGTGGCTCTACAATAATTTTACGATGCGACGACAATAGTTTTTGTGCAAAAAAAAAATCAAAATAACACCTTTATCCAGCTTGTTATTGTCTTCCGTGTGTTCCTCCACGACGCATGCGCGAGAATATGACGCAGATCCGGCGTTCGGGAATCCATGAAATGCACACTTTAGTCCCATTTTGAGAACTACGCCGAGACCTAAAGCACGATCAATGTAGAATTCAACAGCTGAGATACGCTCGTCTTCCTCTGCTTGTAAACAAATCTCTTCTGGGTCATGTGTCCGAACGCCGGATCTGCGTCATATTCTCACGCATGCGTCGTGGAGACACACACGGAAGACAAGAACAAGCTGGATAAAGGCGTTATTTTGATTTTTTTTGCGCACAAAAACTATTGTTGTCGCATCGTAAAATTATTGTAGAGTCACTGTGGTGAGATGGACTTTGTAACGACGTTTTAAGTGCCTTTTATGGGTCTTGTGAGTGTAAATGTACTGAATGCCAATGGAAGCCGATCTGAAGCCTTTCTCAGCATCAGCTTTACACTAAAATATCTTCATTTGTGTCTGAAGATGAACGGAGGTCTGACGGGTGTCCAACGACATGAGGGTGAGGAATTAATGACAGAATTTTCATTTTTGGGTGAACTAACCCTTTAATATTTGGTACAGAAACCTTTGTTTGCAATGACAGAGATCATCCGTTTCCTGTAGTTCTTGAGCAGGTTTGCACACACTGCAGCAGGGATCGTGGCCCACTCCTCCATACACACCTTCTCCAGATCCTTCAGGTTTCGGGGGCTGTCGCTGGGCAATATGGACTTTCAGCTCCCTCCAAGATTTTCTATTGGGTTCAGGTCTGGAGACTGGCTAGGCCACTCCAGGACCTTGAGCACTGCAAAAAATGCTTTTCTTACTTAGTATTTTTGTCTTGTTTTCAGTCCAAATATCTAAAAAATCTTACATTAAGAATCATTTACTAGACAAGCCAAAGTTTTTGTCTTGTTTTGGGGGAAAATAACTCAAAATTAAGGGAGTTTTTGCTTAAAATAAGCAAAATAATCTGCCAGTGGGGTAAGCAAAATAATCTGCCAGTGGGGTAAGCAAAATAATCTTAATTCAAACAGAAAACAAGATTATTTTGCTTCCCCATTGGCAGATTATTTTGCTTATTTTTCTCCCTTAATTTTGAGTCATTTTTCCCCAAAACAAGACAAAAACCTTTGCTTGTCTAGTAAATGCTTCTTACTGTAAGATTTTTTTGATATTTGGACTGAAAACAAGACAAAAATACTAAGTAAGAAAAGCATTTATTGCAGTGAGATGCTTCTTATGGAGCCCCTGGCTGTGTGTTTTAGGTCGTTGTCCTGCTGGAAGACCAAGCCACGACCCATCTTCAATGCTCTTACTGAGGGAAGGAGGTCATTGGCCAAGATCGCGCGATACACCATCCATCCATCCTCCCCTCAATACGGTGCAGTAGTCCAGTCCCCTTTGCAGAAAAGCATCCCCAAAGAATGATGTTTCCACCTCCATGCTGCACAGTTGGGATGATGTTCTTGGGGTTGTACTCGTCCTTCTTCTTCCTCCAAACACGGCGAGTGGAGTTTAGACCATAAAGCTCTATTTTTGTCTCATCACCTTCTCCCATTCCTCCTCTGGATCATCCAGACGGTCATTGGCAAACTTCAGACGGACCTCGACTTGAGCATGGGGACCTTGCGTGCGCTGCAGGATTTTAATCCATGACGGCGTAGTGTGTTACTAATAGTGGTCCCAGCTCTCTTCAGGTCAATGACCAGGTCCTGCCGTGTAGTCCTGGGCGGATCCCTCACCTTCCTCATGATCATTAGCCGCGTTTCCATTACAGATTTGCGCAAAACTTTTGCGATATTTTTTAAAAGTCGATAAAAAAATATTGCGAAATTTCCATTAACTGATGTTATGCGACTAAACCAATTTTTTTCCTCTCGTGATAAATTATTCCAAAAATTATGCTACGCCTGTTGTTAGGTTTATGTATATCTCAGCCACCGCACGCCATTATTATTAATGGAAAGAGACGTGTGTGTTATCCAAGCACTGATGGCAAGGAAAGCACCTTATACTTGAGCGGCACATATGAGGTGTTATGATAAATTGTGGCATTTTATATTCTATTGTTTTTTTATGAGTTTAATAAAGAACTCAGTCTCGTCTTCTGTCCAAACATACCATCATCTGTAAAGAATGATCGACTTTTACATACGCCAGTTTTTTTTTTACCACTTCGTTATTTTGGCTTGGAATTTCGTTTGTTGGAAATATAAACTGAATTTAGAAATGCTTTTGAAATGAAAAACTTTGCGTTTAATAAACAAAATATATTTTTGAAATGAAGACAGCGTTTGGAGTGGAGTCATTATAAAGTTACGCCACTTTCCTTATTAGGAGAAAATACAGTATATGTCGTTTTAACGACATAAGATCTCGTAATTACGACATACTTGACTGGAAAAAAAATAATATGTAGGCCCTTTGTGGGATTTCCATTGCAGTTTTGCGAAAATGTCCTTTTTCGAATTGCCTGAAAAACCACCTCATGCGAGCGTAAACATTGTTTATATGGGAGTTTTTGCGAAATTGAGGCGTTTCCATTGGTCGTATTTTCAATTCGCAATTTCTATTTGTGCAATTTGAAGGGTAATGGAAACGCGGCTACTGATGCCCCACGAGGTGAGATCTTGCATGGTGACCCAGATTGACCGTCATCTTGAACTTCTTCCATTTTCGAATAATTGCGGCAACAGTTGTTACCTTCTCACCAAGCTGCTTGCCTATTGTCCTGTAGCCCATCCCAGCCTTGTGCAGGTCTACAATTTTATCCCTGATGTCCTTACACAGCTCTCTGGTCTTGGCCATTGTGGAGAGGTTGGAGTCTGTTTGATTGAGTGTGTGGACAGGTGTCTTTTATACAGGTAATGCAGAGGAGAACAGGAGACTAACAGGTCTGTGAGAGCCGGAATTCTTACTGGCTGGTAGTTGATCAAATGCAAATTAATTATGAAAAAAATCATTCAATGTGATTTTCTGGATTTTTGTTTTAGATTCCGTCTCTCACAGTCGAAGTGTATCTATGATAAAAATGACAGACCTCTACATGCTTTGTAAGTGGGAAAACCTGCAAAATCGGCAGTGTATCAAATACTTGTTCTCCCCACTGTAAATGCTGCAGCAACAACAAAACAGGACAATCTCAGGACACCCATCAAAGCGCTTCGCTCGGCAGTCACAGGACTTCACCACATCGACTTCACGTGTTTTTGGTTGTCAGGGCAAGACAACCCTGCACAGCTTCCCAAAGAACCCAGCGTTAATGGGACAATGGATGGAGTTTGTTTTTCCGGAGTTGTGCAAGTGTTTTGTTTGTTCCCTGCATTTCGGCGACGATGGTTTTATAAGCAAGGCCCAGTTCGACGCCGGATTTGTAGCTGGTCTAATGATGAAAGATGGAGCGGTCCCAGCGATTAAAGGGGGGGTGAAACACTGAGTTTCAGTCAATCTCATGTCAATCTTGAGTGCCTATAGAGTAGTACTGCATCCTTCATATCTCTGAAAAGTCTAGTTTTATTAGATTTAAAAAAGAAAGATACGCTGTACCGAGTCTTTCCGGAAAAAAACGAGCGGCTGGAGGCGTGTCGTGTGGGCGGAGCTAAAGAGTCACGAGCGCACGCAGAGATTGCGTTGAGGAAATAAACGTTATCCTAAAAAAACCATGGAGATCAATCAGATTTAGCCACACATATATGATCCAGAATCAGATCTAGAGGCTGAAATTGAACAGGAGAAGCAGCAACAACGACTACAGCAGGACGTCTCTATGGTGTGTTCTGGAAAACGTGAAAAGCTTGTCATGCACGAGTTTTCCAACATTTGTGTGTGTTTACTAATGGTTTATGAGGACATAATTTGATTTATGGACTATTGTATGCGATTTAATGTTAGCAGTAGCAAACCGAACGGTTTTGCAAGTCAGACTAGTGTGTGTTTACATAGAAAAACAATGGAATAGTAGCGCATTTGAATGAACGAGTCGATAGCTAACAACACAAAGACATTTGAGGCAGTTTTACTCACCGCCTGCTTCCAACCTTAATCGCTGGAACCGCTCCATCTTTCAGCGTTAGACGAGCTACAAATCCGGCATCGAACTGGGCCTTGTTTATAAAACGATCGTCAACGAAATGCAGGGATCCCATTAACGCTGGGGTATTTGGGAAGCTGTACAGGGTTGTCTTGGGATTCCCGAACAACCAAAAACACACATCTTTGTTGACATTGTTGATTTCGTGACGCTGCTTCCCTAAAGCCGAGCACAGCGCTATAATGGCCGTGCATTTGCTCTCTCGCTCTAGTCGTATGTGCGCCCCCTACCGGGAGAAGAGCCCGTACGGCCCATATAAGGAAATTCCGCCCCATTTGACGTCACACAGACCAATACTCAAAAAAAACTTTCCGAAACTTATGAGAAACCTTTAAGGCTCGTGTGTTGGAAGCAGGCGGTGAGTAAAACTGCGTCAAATGTCTTTGTGTTGTTAGCTATCGAGTCGTTCATTCAAATGTGCTACTATTCCATTGTTTTTCTGTGTAAACACGCACCAGTCTGACATGCACAACCGTTACGCTTGCTACTGCTAACATTCAATCACATATAATAGTCCATAAACCAAATTATACCAAATTAAACACACACAAATGTTGTAAAACTTGCGCATGACAAGCCGCTAAGCAAGTACATCAGTTCCAGAACACACCATAGACGTCCTGCTGTAGTCATCGTTGCTTCTCCTGTTCAATTTCAGCCTCTAGATCTGATTCTGGATCATATATGTGGGGCTAAATCTGATTGATCGCCATGGTTTATTTAGAATAACGTTTTTTTTCCCTCACGTTTA
>JARQWZ010001188.1:162500-195000 GCA_033150135.1 Gobio occitaniae | reverse complement strand
TTTCTTAAATATATACATGAATGTGTGTGTATTTATATATAAATAATAATTAACAGAGTACACACACATATATTATGTAAACACAAACTTTTATTTTGGATGCGATTAATCGCGATTAATCTTTTGACAGCCCTAATATATATATATTTATATATATATATATATATATATATATATATATATATATATATATATATATATATATATATATATATATATATATATATATATATATATATATATATATATATATATATATATATATATAAAACACACACAAAAAAAAACACAAAATAAAAATAAATGAAAATGGAAAATATATATTAAAAATGATCGATTGGTCACTATAATAATTACAATATTAATTAATCAAATTAAATATTAATGCAATATTTAAATCGTAAAGTTTATATATAAAATTAGAATCACATCTTTTCCCTAAATTTTCATTACTGTAATAGGGAAAATTTAAATAATAATTAAATTAAATATTAATAATAAATAGAGGTATTTGTTGTACTGTTTTAATATAAAATACAATAATTTTAGTAAAAACATACTGTAATACAATAGAAAATCCACCATTAATGATATTAAGAATTATAAAAACATGTATATATAATATAAAAAAATGTCTTGATATAAAAACACACAAAGCTTAAAATAAATTAAAATGGGAAATATAAAAATAAAAACTAAATAAAAATACGAAAAAATCCTATAATTGCACTGCTTGTGAAGCTTCTATCAGAAGGTCGCTCCCTATTTAGTAGGGATGCACCGAATGCAGGATTTGGGTTCGGATTCGGCCGAATATTGTGCTTTTTGATGGGGTTCGGTTTCTGCCGAACCTCAGAATTTTTTTCCACTGAACCTGAACCCTAGGCTTGCACTATGCGCGCCCCGCGGGTCGAAAGTAATGATGCCGCCGTTGAAAGTGAAAATGAAACTCATGAACAGAAAACGTGGCAGTAGCTACTTTAAGTCAAAAGAAGGCGATTCAAGTCGAGCCATTTGTTCAGTCCGATTTGTCTCGTGATGACAAGGACCCTAAACAACAGCCGCTGTTAAAACATTTGCGAATGAAACATCCGAGATAATACGAGTTGTGCGTGAAGGAATCTACAGACATATAGATCAGATAAAATATTAATAAAAATAATAAAATACATAGGCCTACACTAAATATTTTTAACTTAAACAATAACCAAATTAAGATGACAAAACGAAAATACACTGAATCTGTAAGCTTTAAAGAACTGGAATCGTTTTTTTTTCTTCTTCTTTTTTGGTCAAATAAAAATAGAAGGCCTAGGCTACCTCAATCTACACCTTGTATGTTTTTTGTTTGTTTGTTTGTTTTTAAGTAACATGTCTAAGTGATGTGGGTTAGTCTGGAGCACAGCCTGTTGACAGTTAAACCCGCGGCAGAAAACAACCTCAATCCTTCTGTCTCCGCAGCCCGCGCGCCTCGGCTGTCAGCGCCCGCGCGCCTCCTGCGCTCTCCATTGTGTTGTTCTTTGAAACGACAGAGGACGACTCAGGGTAATTTTTCTATAAACCATGAGGAAACAGCGGCGAGAAGAACATACGCGAGAATGTTTACTTTAGTAAACTTGACCAAAACCACACTATTAAAGGGTTAGTTCACCCAAAAATGAAAATTCTGTCATTAATTCCTCACCCTCATGTCGTTCGACACCCGTCAGACCTCCGTTCATCTTCAGACACAAATGAAGATATTTTAGTGTAAAGCTGATGCTGAGAAAGGCTTCAGATCGGCCTCCATTGGCATTCAGTACATTTACACTCACAAGACCCATAAAAGACACTTAAAACGTTGTTACAAAGTCCATCTCACCACAGTGACTCTACAATAATTTTACGATGCGACGACAATAGTTTTTGTGCGCAAAAAAAAATCAAAATAACACCTTTATCCAGCTTGTTATTGTCTTCTGTGTGTGTCTCCACGACGCATGCGCGAGAATATGACGCAGATCCGGCGTTCGGGAATCCATGAAATGCACACTTTAGCCTGATTTTGAGAACTACGCCGAGACCTAAAGCACGATGTAACAGCATTGGCAGCTGGCAGGAAGTCTAAATCTTGGACTCATCATCATTATCTCATGACTCTGCTGATCAGATCATACCAAACAGAGGTTCGTTATGTGAATGGCTATCTAGAGTCAATGAACGGCTCAATAGTTGAGTTCACAGCCTCAGGGAAGTCTTGTGACTCGTCAAACGAACACACATATCCTGTGTGCAACAGGCTAACAATACAATAGACACAGAACTCTTTTGCTGACTTCAGCGCACACACACACGCGGGTGACCACGTGAAGTTCGAACACGCACACACACATAGTTGAATACACGGAACTTTCGGACTCATCTCACATACCCAACTTATAGGAACCATGCGGAAAAACAACCTCCATAATGTTTAAATATATATATTGTGTTGATTTGATGTCCTTATACGATGTATTAAAATAGCTAGGATGTTTACTGTTGTAAATCAAAACCTGTATGCCAGTAACTGTGATAATCTTGTATATCTGGATGCACAAATCGCAGAATGATCGTTCTTAGTATCTCTGTTATCGCAAAATTATGACTAGGCCAAATTTGGTTCAAAAACCAGATTTTGATGCATAATTTCAGAAATACCAGCTTTCTAAAGAATTAGAGGCTTAGAATTTACACCCTATCGATTAACTGAAGAGGAGGGGGGTTCAGAGAACAATGAAACACGCGCGCCTTCTCTCTCCACGGACGTGATTGGATCCTTCAATAAAACGGGCTTGGCCACTCCATCTATAAATGCAGAAGTTATCATTAACTCCTTGCGCTCTGCCACTACGAGGAAAAGACGACCCTGGCCTTCGGCCCCTCCCCTTGAGAGAAGGACCCCTTTGGCACCAAGCCAAAAGAGAGAGACGGACCTGCAACTTCTGGAGCCACTTTCCCGAACTTCACAGCTATTCTCCCGGACACTCACCTCCGTAGCGGACTTCCACGACGATTCGAACTCAGACACGTACACGAGAGAGCCTAATGCAAGTATTATATTTCACCTTAAACTGCTTGTACGAGGTTGTCTTAAATTAATCCTGATTCACGAAATCATAAATGTCTGAAGGGCTGTGGTGAACTGTCTGTCTCTCTCTCCCTCTCTCTCTCTCTCTCTCTCTCTCTCTCTCTCTCTCTCTCATCTCTCTCTCCCTCGTGGATTCTCTCTTTCCATCATTCTTTCCTTTTGATTTTATTCGTTAAGTTTGATTTTTCCTTGTTTGTACCATATCGTTTGTTTCTCCTATATATATGCATATTTACCCCCGTGTGATTCGTAGCTTTGTATTCTATAGTGTTTTATTAAAACTCAATAATTGCATTAAATTGAATCCTTATTGTTTTGCTCACAAATCTCGAAGTCACTGAAGCGTAAGATCTAAGCTACCCATTTAAGCTTGATTTTCATGTATTACTACTTTAGTAATACAAATTGTGCAAACATAAGAGATATTATTTGTCCTGATCAAACAGATCAATGTTTCTTAAGGTTTGTAAGATTGATAATTGATGAAGAAATCAATTTGGATAATGGTTACTTTTAAATGATTAAAGGTTCCGTTATACGTTAATTTTTCTGTACAACAAGCTAATAATATTCATAAACTCATGAATATTCATACCATTTGAATTAATTATTCCCCAAAACTTATTGTTGCTACAGTGGTGGAGATATATTCGGGCAGTTTCAAACTTTGTTTTTGTGAGCAATATTAATATTCATATTCATGTGTAATTTTTGGGTATTAATATTATGCACGCGCGTTTTCGTTCGTTTCTTTGAACCGTGAGACAAATCGCGCAAAGCGAAACTCACTCACTAAGGCACGACGCCGAGCTCAGTTTAAAGCATATTAACAGATGCTAAAGTGGCAATATTAAATGTCCTGCAGAGATAAAGAAATCTCTGTTCAGTCCGTACATGAGTAATATTGTTTTGTCCCGCTTGACTTGAACGACGAAATCTTCTTTCAAGCGGAAGATTGAAATAGGGCGAGCCTCCCCTATTCAATAATAGGCCTAATATAATATTAAATCGTTAGAGATAAACGATAAAACTCCTGGTTTCGCATTGGAGTAGCTACCCAAAGCAAAGACCTAACACATGATTCATAAATGCTGACTGACCGTCAGCCAGTTTGATATGTCTATTGGAGTTCTTTTAAATGTGAAGCAAAGCAGATGTTAATTCCTGTAGCCACATGTTTCTTGTGCCATTATAGCACAAAAAGACCCGCCGTGGTCTGAAAAGCAATTGTGATTTGTGTTAATTCTGCGGGTGTGTGCGGCCATTATCTGAATTTTGGTCCAACCCCCACGAGCGTGTGTTGCAACTCCGCGTGCTAGACACCCAAGGGCGCGAGCTCACAGCTCTCGAATTACACTTCCTCATAACTTTATCCCGAGCGGGCGCAACAGCGCCATCTGGTGGGCATTCCTCCTAACTAATAGTTTACTAATAGTCTGGGTGGACTCGACAGCGCCATCTCGTGGGTATTTTCGGATAGTTCTACTCTCCGCTATTAATTTTGTCTTGACAGACTTAACTTTCCTTCCTAAGTTGAGCATGTGAATTGTTAATGATTACTGTTAGGAACGTTTTCATTTATGCAATTTTACTAAGCATTAGGCAGCAACCAGGTCTCATTCTCGCTGATTAAAAACACTTATTTGAATTTGGGTTTAAAAGGAAAAATGAATTTCCTCTAACTTTAATTGAAATTAGGTTCTTAAAGTTACTGACAGTCCGCTTGGAAGGAAGGACGCCACCGTGTGGCCGTACCCTGCTAAGTCAGCTTACAGCTCTCTCTCTCTTTTCCACTTTCTTCCAATTCTGTCTGAAGTGCTTATTCCTGTTTCCCTTGCTGATTATTAATTTTTTTTTTTGGTTATTAATGATACTCCAACTTAGCATTAAATTGTTATAGGATATTATTTGGACTTGCTTTCTTTTATTTACATTCTCCCTACAGGCTTATTTAAATTTAAATTTTAAACTTGTTTTGAATTTAATTTGAATTAAGTTTGTCTTGTTTAAATTTTAATTTCTATTTAATTTAATTTTATTAATAATATTTTTTTTTTTAATTTTCTTCCTCTCATTTGGGTTAGGTTCATTTTTGATAGTTACCAACATTATCAAAATTGCCTTTTGTTTTATCATTATTTGATAGAAACCTTTGCCTTTTTCTAAATCACTCTCGATATAGGATTTTGCATTTCCTTTTCGCCTGCAACCATAAATCACTTGATCCGGTAAACAATAGAGTCTTAATTAATTTTGAGTTCGCCTGTTTACCCTCTTTTGTGTATTTATTGTAAGGCTTACAAGCATCTGTGGTGAACTGAGAATCGTCTCAACGTGGTCTCCACGAGCAAGGTTGTCCAACCGACGTGACCTGCACCGGCTGTGTGTGAATCTCGGTTTCTTTTACCTCTGTCCGCCGTTGCGGCACGCAGTGGCGACATCAGCAATCTGACACTCCAAAGCCAGTCAACCAGTTCAGCTGACACACACAAGGCAATTTCTGGCACCAGTACCTAAACCGGGGCTTTATAGGGAGCCACTCTTGAAAAAGAGGGTTCTGGGGAGCGGGCCAACTTTGCTGTGCTGGCTGGCGGTTGACAGGTGGGTGCTGTCAGGTCGTGTTTAAAGTCTAAACTGTTTGAGTGGGCGTAACGCGACAGAGTAACAAGGACCGAGGACACGGCAGTTGGGTGTTTGGGAACGCCCGGAAGGCCGACTGCGCCACTGGTTTCCACCTGAGCGACCTCAAATCGCCCCGGATAAACTAAAGGTGATAAAATCCACATTATAAGCCAAATATTAGATACTCCCCGAGTATAGCCTAAACTTTGGCCCACCCTTCCTCTCTAAGCCGCACCCTTTTCCTAGGTTTCCTACCCCGATAGCCACACATGCTGTAGGCCCTATCAGAAACTCTTACGAAAGGTAGCAGGTTTAACCCCTTTAGTGCTTCTTTAACACTCCCAGCGTTCGCGCTTATTCTCCTTGTTATTGCAGACCAATTCATTTTGTGTTTGTTTTCACTGTGCTCTTTCCTACTTTCACTGTCTGGACTGTCGTAATCTTGTTTCTTTCAGTTCACCAAGAGACCCCAAGGAAAGCAAATTAATAGAGTGACAACCAAGCAGCCGGCGTCACCAGGTGACCCACAGGGCTACCGCCCGTCAAAGCCTCTATTTCAGGCCGATCCAAAAATTGGCCCGCCTAATTGCCTAACTGTCTAACTGTCTACATCAGTTAGCCAAAATTCTTGTCGACGGCATAGTCCGTACAAGAGCTCGTAAACCTTAGAACAAACTTGCATTGGCCTCTTTGTGTGTGTGTGCTGTGTTTCTCTCGCCCACAGTGAACCAGCATGTCCCGTTCATCCAGTCCCGCTGTCCCTTGGGATCGCCTAGCGGTATGGTTGGAAGCGATGACGAGCACTGTTCCGTCGGAGGACACCAGTGATCTGCAACTGCTGAGCCAGGAGGAACTGGACACAGAGCTAGACAAGCTGACGGCACACGACCCGACGCAGAGTTACTCTCACAAAGAACTGGCCAAGATCCTCGGGAGCCTCGCCCACAACCTCGTCGCCCAGGCACGGCTAAGAGAAAAGAGCCACACCGACCTGGAACAGGAAGCGGCAACACTAAAGCTCCAAGCCGAGGAGGCCCGGAGAAACCAGGCCCTCACCCAGCGTCATCTAGACCAGCTACTTCTAGAGACAGAGGAAAAGGGTGAAACGGACACAGAACGAGAGAAAGAAGTAAAAAGACTTCAAAAGGCCCTGGAAGATCTGCGTCTGGACACAGACCGCAGAGAGCAGTCGGAGAAAGACACCAGGGAAGAACTCAACGAACAGCTCCGGCGAGGCGAAGCTCTCCTAGAGAGAGCCAACACTGCGCTCAAAGACAGAGATGCTAAAGCCAAAGCCTCCGAAAACCACTTGCAGGCTGCCCGAGCCGAGATCAACGAGCTGGTCCAGCAAAGACATGAGCTCAAAGATGAACTTGACCTTGTTCACAGAGAACTGAAACATTCCTATAAACTGCAAAGTGACCGGGAAGGGGGAACGCACCACACAAAGTTTCCCCCGACCAGCTGGTCCGCACCTTTCAGCCAAGAACCAAGAGCTGGAAAGGGGGGTGACAGCCCACTGCTCAGACTGTCACCTGCTAGCCTCCACGAACCCCCGCCAGCAGCGGAGGAAGGGACGCCCTTCCAGGAAGTCAGGGTCAGCAACCACATAGCTCATAAGGACCTCTACAAGCTGGCCAGAAATATCCCTACTTTCAGCCCAGACCCTGCAGGAGGGCACGATGTTTATGCCTATTTGCAAGACATAGACTTTCACCTGCAGACTGTCGCAAACACGAACACTTGAGACAGACTGTGCCTACTCAAACTCACGTCTAACCGGGACGTGCGTAGCTTTCTAGACCGCCAACCAGAGACTGTCAAAGCGGACTACGGCCAGCTACGACGAGCTTTAATTCGTGAATACTCTGATCCAGAATCAGTCCAGGGGCTCATCGCTGCTGTGGACCTCAGGCAAGGTCGACTTGAAACCCCACAGAACTTTTATAATCGACTGCGACATACCTACTTCGGCGCACGAAACGAACCAGGTATGGAGGAGGACCTCAGCTTCAGAACCCTGTTCCTCCGAAACCTCCACCCCACGATTAATCACCATCTGGGAGTTCTGGTTTGTCCACGCAGCATGTCCACACAACAGTTAAGAGACTTAGCTCACAAAGCTTACACCAAGCAAAAGGCTATTTCTGAAAAGACTGTAAAACACCCAACCATTTGCCCTGTTTCTGAGCATCGCCCAGAGCTGACCCTAGAGGGCGCCCAACAGAACCACAGTTACGGACCCGTCAACAGAGAGTCTACACCGTTCCAAGCCAGCAGAGGGCAGCATGATCGTGGTAATGCCCATCCAAGGTACCAGAACGATCGTTCTGGAGGATCCTGGGACCGGCCTCCCCCCCTCCACAACCAAAAGGGGAGGGGCACATGGGAAGCCGGCCGGCAACCCAGAAGGAGCCGAACCCTCTCTCCCAGAACGCCAAGCCCAGAAAACCGACGGAGGGACCACTCTCGACGTGGTACTGGTAAGCGCGGATCTGAGCCCACGGCTAACAAGAAAAGCATGGTCGAGTCCGAAACTGCAGAACTGCTGAAGGTACTGAAGGAGTTTCTACAAAAGAAACCCCGCAAGACAGACAAGAAGGATAAACCAGACACCGCATGACTGAACCGGACGCCTGAAATCAACCTTCCTGACCTTTCTGCAACTGAACCAAACCCCCAGAACACTGTTTCCCAACCACAGACTCTCGAACTAACTGTTGCACCCCCACACGTCAGCAACACCCACTCACTCCAGCTGACGGCAACACTTCCTGACCGAGACAGTGTCACTCCGCACACCAAGGTACATGAAAGTGCTGTCCTGGTTATCTGCACTCACAGTGAGACACAAGAGACATATCCCGACTGCCTACCGATCAACACACAGGCCCCAACACCCAGACTCTTGGGGAACCTGATCGAGAAGGGAATGGCTCGAAAACTCTACCTAACCATCACCTTGGAAAAGGAACTGAGGCTCGAAGCCCTGGTCGACACCGGCTCCGACCTAACGTTGATATCCGTTCAACTGTTTGACAAACTCAAATTTGAAGCACAGAGACAGAATCGCACTCTTAACCTTCACACGTGTAAGCTGAATGTGCAGTCATACAGCCAAGACGACATCCAGCTCAAAACCATAGCTCCCATTCACCTGACAGTTGGGCCTATGAGTCTTGTACATCCTGTCTATGTGTCACCTATGAACACTTATCCGTTTCTCATCGGCAAAGACCTGCTGGACCGTTTCGAACCTTTACTGGACTTCAAACAGCTGAAATTCTGGGCACAAGTGCGAGAACCTCTTCCCCTCCAGACACACAGGTCTTCTGAGCAAGACTGTCAGGTCACAGAGTTCACGGCAACCCCAACAGAACCAGACTGTCAAGTCACAAAGGTCACGGGAACTCCTGCAGCCAGCCGTGAGAACACAGTCTCAGACCCAGAGCCAACTTCAAGTTCGCTACTCTGCACATTTCAGCTCACCATAGACTCTGATACCTACAGCCCCAAGGTCATGACTGACCTGCAGCTGAATGATATCACCACAACGAACACTATTCTAGCATTATGGGCAGACAACTCAGCCATTAGTCTCTCACTGTTCAATGCACTCAGGGAACACGCACCAGACCCGCCTTATGCCAGCAAGCGCACCCGTTTCCCTTTGAACTCACACCCCTCCTCTATGGTGTCCGCCAGAGGAATCTGTGCGCTGCGCTTGACATGGAATCATCGGTGCCTGACCCATTACTTCCTGGTCCTTCCGGACCCGCCCCACGATGTTTACATCGGAGCAGACATTTTGGTTCGCCTCCGGGCTCATGTGGACACGTTTAACGAAGTGGTATGGGCCCCATTGACTTTACAGCCACATGTTTCCATCAGCCATGACAACCTCATGTCAGGACAGACCATCCCTGAGGTCTGCACCCTAGTCAACGAACAGGGAACGGTGGTACCAGCATACACCAAAGGGGTCGCTGTTCGGCTCAACATGCGATGTGGTCAAACCTTAAACCACACGCTGGGCTTCTTCCAACCCTCACCTGAATGTGTGGAACTCGGACTCACACTTGAAGCCACACCCCTCACTGAAGTGTCATCTCGTGTAGTCTACATCCTCTTCAACAACTGCACAGCAACTGACATCAACATTCCCAAGGCCTACCGGCTGGGATGGCTAGTGAGCCATGACTTTCATGACTTTGAACTTGTACTACCCATCATTGGGCCCATTCCACCTGCACTGATACCCGAAGGGAGCACAGATAACACACTGTTCACCGCACCCTTCAAATTCATTGCCATCACGTCTGTCATGCCAATGACCAAAGACCAGGTGTGCCGAACGGAGCTGACTGAGGACAGTCACCTCGCGGTATACACAGTCTCCCACCAGCCTGTCAGTGAGACTGATGACCCTGCCACACCTCCCAAGATCAACCTGACTGATGACACACATACGGAGGAACCTTACCCAGGTTTTGAGTCTCAAGTGCAGCAAATTCTACGAGACGCTGACGCGCTCCAGAGCGAGACAGACTGTCAAAGACTCAAACAAGTCCTTTATAAGTTCAAAGAATCCTTTGCTAAAGACTCTTTAGACTGCGGTCTCACCAACCTCCACACGGTGCGCATCCCAACGCACCCTGATGCGCCTCCCACTTTTGTCAAGCAATACAAGATTCCCATCGCCTCACACGAACCAGTGCAGGAGATCATCGAATCCATGCTTGAAAAAGGTGTCATCCGTCCTTGCAACAGTACCTTTTCAAGCCCCTTGTGGCCTGTGCTGAAACCCAGCGGAGCCTGGAGACCCACGGTCGACTATCGGAAATTGAATCAACAGGTACCGTTGTCAAGATGGCCTATGACCCAACTAGAACAAGAAATACCCCGAATCAGGGGAGCCACAATCTTCTCTACACTTGATGTGGCCTCTGGATTCTGGACCATTCCGGTGCACCCAGAAGACCAACACAAGCTAGCATTCACATTCGGCAACCGACAATACACCTTCAACAGGTGTCCGTTCGGCTATGCCAACTCACCAGCTGAGTTCAACATCTTTCTGAACAAAGCCTGCCCAGACGCCAGAGTAAGAGGCAACCTGATCTATGTAGACGATGTTCTCATGAAGAGCACAACGGTGGCCGACCACCTGAATGAAATAGACTATGTTTTGAACCAACTGTCCGCAGCCGGTGCCAAGATCGCCCTCCACAAAGGACAGTGGTGCCGGACCAAGGTCAACTACGTGGGCCTGCTCATCGGATCCCAAGGCATTGAACCTCAATCAAACCGTATTCATGCCATTCAAAACATCAAGCCTCCTACAAACGTCTGTGAGCTGCGCAGTTTTCTAGGGGTATGCAATTACTCCCGACAGTTCATCGAAAACTACTCAGACATTGCTAGACCTCTAACAGCCCTGCTGAAGAAAGACTGTCCTTTCGTCTGGTCAGACGCTCAAGAATACGCCATGACGGCACTTAAAAGACATTTATGCACAGCTCCATGCCTTGCTTACCCCGATCCACAGAAGGAATTCTACCTGGAAGCCGGGTTTTCCGACCAATGTCTCAGTGCTGGCCTATATCAACGACATGACCAAGACAAAAAGGTGGTCGCATATGCCAGCAAAACGCTTCTCCCACCAGAGTGCAAGTTCTCTGACTGTGAAAAAGCTCTGTTCTGCACGGTGTGGGCCATTCAGCGATTCTCCAACTACATTGGGGCACAGAAAGTTATCATTGAGACTTGCCACCAGCCCGTAATGTTCCTCAACAGCCAACGCATCCGAGATGGCGTTGTCACTAATTCACGTATAGCCACGTGGTTAATGGCCCTCCAGGGACGCAATGTTGAGGCACGGTACGCACAAAATCACAAGTCTGCACTGGGTAATGGCCTGGCTGCATGCCAAAACTGCTCTGATAACACGCCTGCTGCTGCAGCGGATGCACAAGAACCCCAACAACAACAACTGACCTGTCACAGATACTTTGAACCGAATGCGTGCCAGGGCATGCCCACGGCCTACGTCGATGGGTGCTCCTACAACCACGACGGCGTCCTAAAGGCAGGTGCAGGAGTGCTGTGGGTGAACGATCAGCCGTGCCCACCACAACACTTCAAGTTGGGCCCCCAGTCATCGCAATATGCAGAGATAGCAGCTATTCTCATAGCCCTACAGATCGCATCAGCCAATGACATCAGAGAACTGCTCATCTGCTCAGACTCTAACTATGCCAGACTCAGTTTCGTGTGCCACCTTCCAGGCTGGAAACAGAATGGTTTCAAGACCGCTAACAACAAGCCAGTCAAACACCAACACCTGTTCCAGGAATGTGACTACATCACAAGAACACATGACCTGACAGTGTACTGGAAGAAGGTAAAAGCACACTCGAAGCTACCAGGTCTCGACAAAGACTTGAATGACCAAACAGACGCCCTCGCCAAGACGGGCGCACTACACGGTGACATGTGGGTACCCCCAAACCCCACATCCAGCCCCAACATTGCAGTGCTAACCCGCAGCAAGCGACCGGCACCGGCTACAATGCCCGCCTCGCAGCCGCTATCGCTAACTCCGCAGATTTCCAACAACGACATCGCGGATATGCAAGCCTCTGACACTGCAATAAAGACAATTCTTGACCACCTCTCTGACCCCTCCTGCCACCCTATCACTGCCTCTGAACTCACTGATGACTCAAGCCTCAAACATCTACATAACTCCAAACACATGTTGCGTATACAGGACAACATTCTGTGGTTTGCGCCCGATGACAGCACTACGCCACGGCTTGTGGTGCCACGGTCGCAAAGGGGGGTCATGCTAATGTACGCCCACGACACACCATGTGCTGGACACCATGGCACCAGAGCCACGTATGACACACTGAAACAGGTGGCATATTGGCCCGGGATGCAACAAGATGTGGCAGAGTATGTCAGAGAATGCCTGGTTTGCTGCCAGTTCCAACCAGCAAACCCGAACCACAGAGCCCCACTGCAACGCAGAGGGATCACGTTCCCGTGGTCAGACCTACAAATCGACTGGGTGGGACCCCTGCCCAGGTCCGCAAGAGGCAACAAATACTTCCTCACGGTGGTGTGCCAGTTTACCAAATGGGTAGAGTGCCTGCCAGCACCCAATGACACCGCCCAAACCACAGCATACCTCCTGATGAACCACATCTTCTCCCGGTTTGGATTGCCACTGAAAGTCAACTCAGACAGAGGCACCCATTTCACGGCCGAGATTATGCAACAGATCTGGAAGTGCCTAGGAGTACGGGCTAGACTTCACATCAGCCACCATCCAATCTCGTCCGGCCAGGTCGAGAGATCGAACCGAACGGTGGTCGCCATGTTGAAAAAGTATGTGTCTGCTAACCAGAAAGACTGGGATATGAAACTCCCCCTCGTTCTGATGGCTCTCAGAGCTACCCCGCAGGAATCGACAAGGGTGTCCCCCTTCGAGCTCATGACTGGGCGGCAGATGACTCTGCCACTTCACTTGCTGTACCAACCCGGAGACTCCAATCTTGTCACGGCGTACACCACATTCCAGTACCTCGAGGAGCTCCATAGACACTTAAAAGCAACCTTCGCGTTTGCCCAGCAACACCTGCAGAAAAGCGCTGAAGGTCAGAAAGCATATTACGACCGGAAAGCATCACACCAGGAACTGGATGTGGGCGACAAGGTCTTGTATTACAGCTTCAACCCGCCACCTTTGACAGGCCCCCGGCGGCTGTCGAAGAAATTTCTGCCTCACTGGACGGGACCCCATGAGATTATGAACAAACTCTCCCCAGTAGCGTACCAAATCCAGTTAAACCGGGGATCCAGAGAACCAGTTCTCAAATGGGTCCACCGGAACCAGATTAAGAGACATGGGGCCACTAGCATAGAAAGACAGGGAGGGGCCAATGCAAGCTAAAACTCAACCGCCGTCACCGAAGTGAAAAGACTGTCCCATCCAACCCGGGACAAACCTTGCTGACCTGTTCCTTTTCTCTCTCCCCTGCTCCTCCCTACCTCTCTCACTCTCCTGCCTGTAATAGGATGCGGCTGTGGATCATCCTCCTGTGCCTCCTGTCAACTAGAGGCCAGCCGCCACCCGACCTCATCACACCAGGCCCCGGGCATTGTATTGAGAGAACAACCGGGGCTCCTGATCACCAATTGCCGGACGCACACCCAGAAAGTGTACGTTCGACTCGACCCTCGCAACGTCTACAGAGCACACTACCCCAAAGCAGTAGCCCAGTACAGCTGGGCCGGTGCCCGATGGACAGAAGACTCTCTCCTCCATGCCGAGGCCGATGTCAAGCACATGCTCAACCAACTGGAGAAGATGACAGTCACCCAAGCGGAGTTAGGCGGACACAACCGCCGCTCCAAACGGTTCCTGGGAGCGTTGCTCGGAGCCGCCGCCGCCGTTGGAACTCTGTTTAACATTGGCATGTCCAGTGTCAACGCAGTAAACATAGCCACGATAAGACGGCATGTGGCTGAAATTCAGACGGAACTCCCACAGCTAAAAGAGCAACTCACCACACAGAGTGCAGCTTTACAAACCGTCGGCCAGACATTAAGAGGAACGGTGGTAATTCTGAACACCCACAGTGTCCTGTTGAACCAGACCGTGAACTCCATGAAACAGCTGTTTACAGTCTTCCAGAATGACTTTGCTCAAACGCAGCTGGTAACAGCCTTAATGACTGACATGCTACGGGAAATAAGCTCCTCCATCGACAGCTTAGCCATGGGTAGAATACCACCATACCTCATACCCTTAAGCCTGGTGCAAAGTGTGCTGGCGTCTGCTATCAACACACCCGCCGACCCTCTGCAGGTACACCTGGCCTACTCTCTGGGTAGCGCCATTCCCCTTTATGTGGACCCCGAGCAGAAGGAGTTGGGATTCCTTCTTAACTTACCTATCATCGAGTCGAGCCGAATCTACCGACTCAAAGACATTGTCAATGTGGGCTTTTGGAAGGGTAACACACACCTTAAGGTGCGCACTCCTGAGGTGGTCGCCTACCACGACAGCGATACACAGCTGTACTTGGCCCCAAACCTGCACATGTGTACCCTGACCAAAGACATTCACTACCTCTGCCCTAGCAAGCCCTTCCTCAGAGACAACACCGAAGGAATCTGCGGACTGCAACCGATGATCAGCAACACCCGCTGCCCTACCGATGCCACACCTCGTACCCAAGTCACCGAGACGCAGGCAGAGATCGTAGGTGACAGGTGGCTCGTCAACACTCCGGTGCGTACCGCTATGCTGATCTACGACCAGCATGACACCGCCACCCGCATCAACTTGCTGGACCAGAGCATGTGGATCCAAGTACCACGAGGGGCCATCCTCCACCTGGACGATTTGGCTTTGTACCATCTTCCAAGTGAAGAGTACCAGTCAGAGTTAGAAATCCCAACCTTTTTCAAGGACCACAACTTCACCCTAGCTCCAGAACTAGAACGGTGGATTGAAAAAGGGGGGCCTCAGCTCATTGACATTGTTCCCCTCGACACAGCCCTCCAAGCATTGTCTCGATTACCTATCCTGAATACCTCACCTGTTGTCCAAACCTGGACCGCCGCTGACACTGCGCTATGTATCTCCATGATCATCGGCAATACCCTAACCCTGGGCATAGCCTTTCTCCTGTACAGGAAGTTCAACGAGATGAAAACCTCTACAGCCAAACTCACGACAGCTGTGTCTGGAGGTCTCCGATGGAAACCCCGGAGGGAGGGTACCATGCCAGAAGCAGATGCAAACCTCATCGAGCTGGCTCCTCAGCCATAACGAACAGCTACTCTCCAACCGTCCCGATTCACCTGCCATCCGATCACTGTGATGAGGGGTTGTCCGATAATGTCCATCGGACATCATCCGACAAAAAGGGGGACTGTAACAGCATTGGCAGCTGGCAGGAAGTCTAAATCTTGGACTCATCATCATTATCTCATGACTCTGCTGATCAGATCATACCAAACAGAGGTTCGTTATGTGAATGGCTATCTAGAGTCAATGAACGGCTCAATAGTTGACTTCACAGCCTCAGGGAAGTCTTGTGACTCGTCAAACGAACACACATATCCTGTGTGCAACAGGCTAACAATACAATAGACACAGAACTCTTTTGCTGACTTCAGCGCACACACACACGCGGGTGACCACGTGAAGTTCGAACACGCACACACACATAGTTGAATACACGGAACTTTCGGACTCATCTCACATACCCAACTTATAGGAACCATGC
The DNA here is from genome assembly GCA_033150135.1 of Gobio occitaniae. NCBI lineage: Eukaryota > Metazoa > Chordata > Actinopteri > Cypriniformes > Gobionidae > Gobio > Gobio occitaniae. The sequence goes on along the minus strand of JARQWZ010001188.1, from coordinate 178,962 downwards.
GGAAAAACAACCTCCATAATGTTTAAATATATATATTGTGTTGATTTGATGTCCTTATACGATGTATTAAAATAGCTAGGATGTTTACTGTTGTAAATCAAAACCTGTATGCCAGTAACTGTGATAATCTTGTATATCTGGATGCACAAATCGCAGAATGATCGTTCTTAGTATCTCTGTTATCGCAAAATTATGACTAGGCCAAATTTGGTTCAAAAACCAGATTTTGATGCATAATTTCAGAAATACCAGCTTTCTAAAGAATTAGAGGCTTAGAATTTACACCCTATCGATTAACTGAAGAGGAGGGGGGTTCAGAGAACAATGAAACACGCGCGCCTTCTCTCTCCACGGACGTGATTGGATCCTTCAATAAAACGGGCTTGGCCACTCCATCTATAAATGCAGAAGTTATCATTAACTCCTTGCGCTCTGCCACTACGAGGAAAAGACGACCCTGGCCTTCGGCCCCTCCCCTTGAGAGAAGGACCCCTTTGGCACCAAGCCAAAAGAGAGAGACGGACCTGCAACTTCTGGAGCCACTTTCCCGAACTTCACAGCTATTCTCCCGGACACTCACCTCCGTAGCGGACTTCCACGACGATTCGAACTCAGACACGTACACGAGAGAGCCTAATGCAAGTATTATATTTCACCTTAAACTGCTTGTACGAGGTTGTCTTAAATTAATCCTGATTCACGAAATCATAAATGTCTGAAGGGCTGTGGTGAACTGTCTGTCTCTCTCTCCCTCTCTCTCTCTCTCTCTCTCTCTCTCTCTCTCTCTCTCTCTCTCATCTCTCTCTCCCTCGTGGATTCTCTCTTTCCATCATTCTTTCCTTTTGATTTTATTCGTTAAGTTTGATTTTTCCTTGTTTGTACCATATCGTTTGTTTCTCCTATATATATGCATATTTACCCCCGTGTGATTCGTAGCTTTGTATTCTATAGTGTTTTATTAAAACTCAATAATTGCATTAAATTGAATCCTTATTGTTTTGCTCACAAATCTCGAAGTCACTGAAGCGTAAGATCTAAGCTACCCATTTAAGCTTGATTTTCATGTATTACTACTTTAGTAATACAAATTGTGCAAACATAAGAGATATTATTTGTCCTGATCAAACAGATCAATGTTTCTTAAGGTTTGTAAGATTGATAATTGATGAAGAAATCAATTTGGATAATGGTTACTTTTAAATGATTAAAGGTTCCGTTATACGTTAATTTTTCTGTACAACAAGCTAATAATATTCATAAACTCATGAATATTCATACCATTTGAATTAATTATTCCCCAAAACTTATTGTTGCTACAACGATCAATGTAGAATTCATCAGCTGAGACACGCGCGTCTTCCTCTGCTTGTAAACAAATCTCTTCTGGGTCATGTGTCCGAACGCCGGATCTGCGTCATATTCTCACGCATGCGTCGTGGCATCAGCTTTCAACTAAAATATCTTCATTTGTGTCTAAAGATGAACGGAGGTCTTACGGGTGTCGAACGACATGAGGGTGAGTAATTAATGACAGAATTTTCATTTTTGGGTGAACTAACCCTTTAAAAGCCTTCAACAAGGCTTCAGATGGCACTGATGTCCCGGGAATACAGAGATAACGCCTCGCTAGAGCGGCCAGCCTCGGGAAGCGTCGTTCATTTGCTTTCCACCAGTCAGGAGCTTGCACTACTGCTGTATTTTTCTGTCGAAATGGTCCCACACAGTAAGCTTTTCCATTGCTTCATTTTGCGAGATATATCTGGTTTGTGGTTGCACATGTCGACGTGCTCCATGAACAAATGCTATACAGCATATTTTTCTTAACCATGCATCAAAAAACAAACAAACAAAAAACATTTAAACCGTTTAACTGGTAGTATTAATCGGTCAAAGTTCTTACTGTCGGTTAACGGTTAAATGGTCAGCATCCCTACACTGCTGTGGACGTTGTTTACTTCATTAATGTGTTTACTGTGATAATGGACTGCGGATGGGAGAAGGATTCGGTATTCGGTTTCGGAATCGGCCGAATCTTAACCAGTGGATTCGGTATTCGGCCGAACCCCAAAAATCTGGATTCGGTGCATCCCTACTATTTAGTGCATTTTTCCCAGTGGGACGCAGCCGAACTCTCGAAGAGAAGAGCAAACGGATACAGCGTTGGACACGATTCACCCCTAAAGCACGAGCCGTGGAGCCGTGTTTTGTACCTGTGATGTCGGGCTTCTGCGGCATGAGGAACTGGAAGAAGGTGGGCTCCGACAGGCCCTTGACGTTGCGCGCCGTGATCTCCACGTTGTAGCGCGTGTTCCACTGAAGCGGCTGCAGCAGCGCAAAATCATTCATGCCAGGAACCAGCTTCGTCATCCACTGCTCCTCTTTATCCTGCACACACACCACACACACACACACACAGATTATCATCACACTGTCACTGATCAACATCAGAGACATCCGTCTCCATATTCTTACTAACAAAACTCCTTTAAATTCATTCCCAGATTGATTGATTGATTGAAAACTTTATTAATCCCGTTAGGGAAACTGATTTGCCACCAACTTCGACAATACAACCAACAAACTCAACACACAGTTAACACAGATAAATTAAGAAACTATTAATACCTGATTAAGAGCCAGAATGACATGATACAGTTTCACAAATCAAAAGTACAGGAAAAAAACCCATATATATATACACTCACCTAAAGGATTATTAGGAACACCTGTTCAATTTCTCATTAATGGAATTATCTAATCAACCAACGTTATGGCAGTTGCTTCAATGCATTTAGGGGTGTGGTCCTGGTCAAGACAATCTCCTAAACTCCACACTGAATGTCGGAATGGGAAATAAAGGTGATTTAAGCAATTTTGAGCGTGGCATGGTTGTTGGTGCCAGACGGGCCGGTCTGAGTATTTCACAATCTGCTCAGTTACTGGGATTTTCACGCACAACCATTTCTAGGGTTTACAAAGAATGGTGTGAAAAGGGAAAAACATCCAGTATGCAGCAGTCCTGTGGGAGAAAATGCCTTGTTGATGCTCGAGGTCAGAGGAGAATGGGCCGACTGATTCAAGCTGATAGAAGAGCAACATTGACTGAAAAAACCACTCGTTACAACCGAGGTCTGCAGCAAAGCATTTGTGAAGCCACAACACACACAACCTTGAGGCGGATGGGCTACAACAGCAGAAGACCCCACCGGGTACCACTCATCTCCACTACAAATAGGAAAAAGAGGCGACAATTTGCACCAGCTCACCAAAATTGGACAGTTGAAGACTGGAAAAATTTTGCCTAGTCTGATGAGTCTGGATTTCTGTTGAGACTTTCAGATGGTAGAGTCAGAATTTGGCGTAAACAGAATGAGAACATGGATCCATCATGCCTTGTTACCACTGTGCAGGCTGGTGGTGGTGGTGTAATGGTGTGGGGGATGTTTTCTTGGCACACTTTAGGCCCCTTAGTGCCAATTGGGCATGGTTTAAATGCCACGGCCTACCTGAGCATTGTTTCTGACCATGTCCATCCCTTTATGACCACCATGTCCACATCCTCTGATGGCTACTTCCAGCAGGATAATGCACCGTCACAAAGCTCCAATCATTTCAAATTGGTTTCTTGAACATGACAATGAGTTCACTGAACTAAAATGGCCCTCAGTCACCAGATCTCAACCCAATAGAGCATCTTTGGGATGTGGTGGAACGGGAGCTTCGTGCCCTGGATGTGCATCCCACAAATCTCCATCAACTGCAAGATGCTCTCCTATCAATATGGGCCAACATTTCTAAAGAATGCTTTCAGCACCTTGTTGAATCAATGCCACGTAGAATTAAGGCAGTTCTGAAGGCGAAAGGGGGTCAAACACAGTATTAGTGTTCCTAATAATCCTTTAGGTGAGTATATATATATATATATATATATATATATATATATATATATATATATATACATACATATATACATATACATACACATGAGTATATATATATATATATATATATATATATATATACATATATACATACACATACATTAATGGTGTTCATTGAAATATCTAACCTGCAGGGACAAAATACCCTCTCATTCGTTCACTAGAGCACCGAGGCATTACCAATCGTTCACTGAACGAGCTTCTAAGACATTTAAAAATGTTGTGGAGTGGATGGCCTTCAAAAAGCAAAACGATTTTTAGTTTTGACCTTATCCTCTTCTCCACAGTGACCTCCAGTAAGTCTGGACTAAGACCAATAATCAAACCAGCCCTCCTGATCAGCTTATTAATCCTATTTTTGTCCTCAACAGGTATGCTGCCCTGGGGTCAGATTGGGGTCTGTTCCTCAAGCTATGCATGATATATGACTTCTTTTAGTATCATACAAAAATGAAGCTTTTTTCAAGATTTACGCATTTCAATTAATAGTAAAATTCCATCAAATTGAATTGAACAATCCTTATGAAAAAAGTATTAATCAATTATTCAATTAAAATTAAGTATTATTCAATTAAAATATGTAAGAATTATTCAATTAAAATATGTAAGTATTATTCAATTATTCAATTAAAATATGTAAAAATTATTCAATTAATCAATTAAAATATGTTTGAATTGTTCAATTAAAATTTGATATGATTATTCAATTATTCAATTAAAATATGTTAGAATTGTTCAATTAAAATATGATATGATTATTCAATTAATCAATTAAAATATGTAAGAATTATTCAATTAAAATATGTAAGTATTATTCAATTATTCCATTTAAATATGTTATTATTATTCAATTATTCAATTAAAATATGTTATGATTATCGAATTAAAATATGTTATGATGATCTAATTATTCAATTAAAATATGTTATGATGATTCAATTATTCAATTAAAATATGTTATGATGATTCAATTATTCAATTAAACTATGCAAGTATTATTCAATTAAATTTGATGGAATTGTACTATTAATTGAAATGCGTAAATACTTAAAAAAATAAAAATAAAACGACAAAAAATTTTTTTTTAATAAAATGGACTAAAATGAAAAATGTAAAAAAAAAACCTATAAATCTCTTTATTGTAATGGAGAAAAATACAATATTATACATTTTTATTTTGTTTTTGTTATTTCTTTTTAAGGCTGTTTATATATCGTTTTTATTAATTTTACTTTATGTTTAATTAGTTTTAGCTATTCAGTACTTAATTTAAACTAGACATAAATGGGAAATATTGTCTTGGACACTAGCTAAAATAAAATAAGTATACTTTATTGTTTTTCAGGTAAAGTTTATTTTATGTAAAAAAAAACAAAAAACGATTATAGCCCTGTTTGAAACGACTTGGTGCACTGGTCCTGTGGAACTTTAATGAGCTTTAATGGTGTTTTAGGATCTTCAAATGTTTCCCACAGAAGAAAGAAAGTCATACAGGTTTGAAACGACATGACGAGGACGAGTAAATAAAGTCAGGATGAACTTTTCATTTACACTCGTCTGATGGACCACAGCAAAAACACACAGTATAAAACAAAGATCTGAAGAAGAAATAAAAGACCTCTCTGTGATCTAATATCACGGTGTTTATGGCCTGGAAATATTTGATCTGTTTTTTCTGTGGGAATCCACAATCAGACGCTCCGATCTGCTTTTCCCTCGCAGGTCTTTAGTAAAGCACTTTAAAGAGATTTCACTTCCCATAAAGCTTTGGAGATCTTCAATCTCACACAAACACCGGCAGTTTCTCAAGTGACTGATGGAAACACACTGTCATTGGCTGAGGGAGATAATAGCGTCCCTTAATTTCTCTTCTGTGTGTCTTTTAAAGTCAACTTATTATAATGTGGAATATATGATGGCCGAGACGTGATATTATTAATCGGGAATGACGGGGTTATAAAAAGACGGCTTTCCAGATGAAAAAAGAAAGTTAAGGGGTTGCGCAAGTTTACTATTTCTGTAGAATAACGTGCACTGATGAGTCTTTCACAATAAGAACGCTCTTCTTCAAAGTCTTGATGTTGTTTTCTGGCTCTACTAGAGCAGGTTTTCCTGCTTGGATGTTGATTATTTCCGCATATTCTCCATTGTTGCGGCTCCTCTCTTCCCAGTCTCTAAACGCTCTGTTTAGTTCTCTATGAAGCCCCGCCTTCTGAGAAGCATACTGTGCTCTGATTGGTCGCTTGGAGCAGTGTGTTGTGATTGGTCAAGCACTTCCAGTGCGTTTGGGAAATGCCCCGCCCCTTACCATAACCGCCAGTTTCAACACTCAACCAGGCCCCGCCCCTTTATTCTGCATATTAATTATTTAAATGAGGAATAAAATACCAATTAATTGATAAATGTTTGTATAAAGTAATGCATAATGCAAAAACTGATACTTATCAAACAACAAATATCTAAACCTAAACAAAAAGTAGTGTTTCAGAATGTCTAAATATATATCTAAATGCAAAACATAATAAAATTAAGAAATTATGTCTATGAAAACAACGGGAATCCAAAAGCCGCTCTATATGTTTATATAGCGAGCTATAAGTTTACATTTTTTAATGCCTCCAGATGGCACTATTCTCATTTTTAAAGGCCTTCACTCTATTTTAATGTTAAATATATAATTTACTGAAAAATAATAATAATTAAAAAAAAATATCTATGAATTCTACGGGGAAAAAATAGCTCATAAAAATTATATAAATATTGCATAGTGTAATAAAATCCCCTCAAAATTCTAAATAATAATCAATAAATATTATTGAACAAGAATATATTACATTGATTTTCCTGAGAAAACAAAAAAAGCTACATTTCAAGGCTTCGGTCACTTTTGACCAAGAGGACAGCAGTATAATACGTTTAATGTATATCTGTTGTCAAACACCATGATGGAAACCATACAAAAAAACTAGGGCTGTCAAAAGATTAATCGCGATTAATTGCATCCAAAATAAAAGTTTGTGTTTACATAATATATGTGTGTGTACTCTGTTAATTATTATTTATATATAAATACACACACAAGCATGTATATATTTAAGAAAAAAATATTATTTTTATATATAAAACATTTATATTTATATATATTATAGATTATATAAATGTATACACAGTATATACATGCAAATATTTCTTAAATATATACATGAATGTGTGTGTATTTATATATAAATAATAATTAACAGAGTACACACACATATATTATGTAAACACAAACTTGTATTTTGGATGCGATTAATCGCGATTAATCTTTTGACAGCCCTAAAAAAAAACACAACGTAACAGAAACTCTTCTTAACTAGCATAACAACACATTAAACACTAAATCTCCCACTTAAAGGTGCAGTATGTAGTGGTTGAAATGGGTACTGCAGTCCAAACTCTAAACGTTGGAGAGCGTTGTTGCCCCGCCCCTCTTCAGACTCGATGCTCACGTGGGTTGCCAGCTTGAGGACGCGAAACCGGGGCGAGTACAATTGACAATGCACTTCACCAGACCTGGGCATTGTATGGAGCGATGCGGAGCAAAGCAAGGGTTTTCAATGAATTCCTGTAAAAGTTAAGCTTCCATAGGCATGAACTGAAAACGCGCCAGACTGGACACACACCGTGAATGACTGAGGCCGTGAATGAATGACAACGCGGCTGTAAATGCGTGCAATCTGTGCGGCCGTGAATGAATGCCCGTGTGGCCGTGTGCATTTTACTTTCGGTTTAGAATTTGCGCCAATTCGGCTGCGGGTTGCTTGAATTGTGGGTTCATTAGCCTATTTTTCTTAAAGGGTTAGTTCACACAAAAATGAAAATTCTGTCATTAATTACTTACCTTCATGTCGTTGGACACCCGTCAGACCTCCGTTCATCTTCAGAACACAAATTAAGATATTTTAGTTGAAATCTGATGGCTCTGAAAGGCCTCCATTGGCTCAATGCACGGTTCACTCTCAAGACCCTTAAAAGGCACTAAAGACGTCGTTACAAAGTCCATCTCACTACAGTGGTTCTACAATAACTTTATGGAGTGAAGAGAATAGTTTTTGTGCGCAAAAAAACCCTAAATAACGACTTATATAGTGATGACGATTTCAAAACACGGGATCATGAAGCTTCGAAGCATTATGAATCAGTGAGTCGAATCATGATTCGGATCGCGTGTCAAACCGGCAAACTGCTGAAATTTGGCGATTCAAACTGCTGAATCGACTCACTGATTCATGACGCTTCGAAGCTTCAAATGAAATATCTTCATTTGTGTTCCGAAGATGAACGGAGGTCTTACGGGTGTCCTTCGACATGAGGGTAAGTAATTAATGACAGAATTTTCATTTTTGGGTGAACTAACCCTTTAATGAAAAACACAACAACAAAACGTGTGATTTCACTTTGAAACCAAATCTTCCGCGATCATCTGGTGTCAGCTCTTCGCTCTGGTGATGAATGAAATCTGACTCCTGCTGCGTTTGTGTGGCGCCACTCGTTCGGCTCACGCTGTATTGAGCAGACACGTTCAGTTTTTAATCGTAGTGTCTGTTCTCTAACTGAACTAAATTATTTTATTACTATAAAAATCTAAAACGATGGTGGGGGCAGTGCCGCGGTGGACAAGAGCCGGTAACACCGGCAACACAGACTATCGCAGCAAACCTACTGTAGCATTGTTTTTCTGAGAAACAAGTTGGTTCAATTTTAGTTTTTGCAAGCATATATGGTATTTTTATGCTTTAGTAAAGTGAAAAACTTACATACAGCACCTTTAACGTTAATCTTTCACCATAAACATTATATAACGCTTCATTTGAGCATTTACTCTCCCTTTTGAGTGTCATGGCAAAGCATGCTGGGAAATACAAATCCCAGCCCAGTTTCGGTTACACATTAAGATGGTTATTTCATTTTATTTTGTCAATTTGCGCCTTTAGATTTCTACCTTAAATCATCAATAGTTATTCTAGCGCGAGCGCTGTCTAATCCAAATATGGGCATTTCCTTTGTAGAACTAACCAACTGCGAAAGTTTGCAGCCGAAAACCACATCTGATTGGTCTGTGAATTTCTCACTACGTGATTCGCTTCCTTGTGTATTCTCCGCCTGAGAGAAAATACTGCAGACTCATAAACGCTCACAGAAAAGACCAACAAGTAGCAAGAGGTTGTAAAAAGAAAGTAAACAACACCAGATTAGACGATGAAACCCTGTCAGAATTAGATTCAAATAGTTATAGATGGACAGTGTGTGTGACTGTTGTTGTGTGTTTGTTAAGGTAGTCAGCTTAAGGCTATTTCTATTTATAATTTATTCATTTATCAATTTCCATGCGTTTTAAATATTATAAACTACTGATATTAATGAACTGAATATATATATTTAGTTTGTAGGTTGGGGGTTTTATAGAAATGTATGCAGTTATACAGTATAAAACTTTAAAGGCCATTTACTCACACTCAGAGTCAGATATATCCACTTCAGTAGCATCTACAAGCACCAACTTTTGCAGTATTATACTGAACTTCTGAAGGCTTTTCCCGAGGGATTTGTTCATATATCATTCCTATCCTGAGTTATTGGTCCTTTAACTCCAAAAAACATGGCAAAAATTGATTTTTTAAGGCTATTGTCAGTATTCTCTAATTTACTAAAGCACAACATAAGATATCCAGAATCCTCTCTGTTAAAGCCCTCTCATCTAATAGGTCAACAAATACAAGCAAGAATTTTAAACATGGTCCAATTTCCAGATTTCGTTTTTGGAAATGTATGCAAATGAGTGTATATTTAAGTATATAAGGTCTCATTTGCATATTAAAACATTAATTTACACAAAACTTGTAATACATTTTTTTAATGTTTATGCCAGTAATAAACTGGAGAAGTTTCACAGTGATATCTTGTAATTTTAAAAAATTCCCTATTCACCTGTAGCGTCTCGCCTTAAAAGAAATAAAACAATGAAACAACTCAGATTACTTAAAATGTGTCAGTCTTGAGAACTCAAAAGAAAAGGAAAGTTCTAAATGCTCATAAAAGTTCATTTGTTTGAACTAATCCGTTTCATTTGAGTCGGCTCTACTCAAACCAGCTGATTAGCATTTACAGTGTTGATCAATGAGCTTCATTGTGTAAGTAACGTCTCAATCTTAACAGTCCTAGAATAGGCTTCAAGAAACTAGGACAAAGTGTAGGTGTAACTGTGTGTATTGAGCTCAGGTTGGCTCTTTTTGTTCCTTATAGCCGTGACGGAGAGGAAACTCATGGCGAATCACCTCCCGCAGTTCCTTTATGGGAAAGGGAAGGACTTCAAAGCGTCTCTCCACACTCTCTCACGCATCCGTATTCTTTAAGCAAATGAGGCCACAGCGTGAGCACGCTCAGACGCGCTGTACGCCGGCCGGAGGAAAAGCAGGATTTTTCCCGGAGAACATTACCCATGCAACCACCCACACGGCTCGAGGCGGCTCTCAGCTGGGATTAACGGCGAGTGAATTAGGACAGTGTGCGAACGCAGAGCGGAATCCGTCGTACACTGCAAACTCAACATGTGTTATTGCAGAAGTAACACACCGCTAAACCGTCAAACATCTGGGACATTAAACCAGAAGTGCTATTAATCAGGTTGTAAACATAAACTCTGACTAACTCCGTTCAAACTGTTGCTCAGCCATGACAATTTTACACGAAAAGAAACCTGATTGTAGAAGAACACATGCATATACACTCACCTAAAGGATTATTAGGAACACACACTAATACTGTGTTTGACGCCCTTTCGCCTTCAGAACTGCCTTAATTCTACGTGGCATTGATTCAACAAGGTGCTGAAAGCATTCTTTAGAAATGTTGGCCCATATTGATAGGAGAGCATCTTGCAGTTGATGGAGATTTGTGGGATGCACATCCAGGGCACGAAGCTCCCGTTCCACCACATCCCAAAGATGCTCTATTGGGTTGAGATCTGGTGACTGTGGCGGCCATTTTAGTTCAGTGAACTCATTGTCATGTTCAAGAAACCAATTTGAAATGATTGGAGCTTTGTGACGGTGCATTATCCTGCTGGAAGTAGCCATCAGAGGATGGGGACATGGTGCTCATAAAGGGATGGACATGGTCAGAAACAATGCTCAGGTAGGCCGTGGCATTTAAACCATGCCCAATTGGCACTAAGGGGCCTAAAGTGTGCCAAGAAAACATCCCCCACACCATTACACCACCACCACCAGCCTGCACAGTGGAAACAAGGCATGATGGATCCATGTTCTCATTCTGTTTACGCCAAATTCTGACTCTACCATCTGAATGTCTCAACAGAAATCCAGACTCATCAGACCAGGCAACATTTTTCCAGTCTTCAACTGTCCAATTTTGTTGAGCTCGTGCAAATTGTAGCCTCTTTTTCCTATTTGTAGTGGAGATGAGTGGTACCCGGTGGGGTCTTCTGCTGTTGTAGCCCATCCGCCTCAAGGTTGTGTGTGTTGTGGCTTCACAAATGCTTTGCTGCAGACCTCGGTTGTAACGAGTGGTTATTTCAGTCAAAGCTGCTCTTCTATCAGCTTGAATCAGTCGGCCCATTCTCCTCTGACCTCTAGCATTAACAAGGCATTTTCGCCCACAGGACTGCCGCATACTGGATGTTTTTCCCTTTTCACACCATTCTTTGTAAACCCTAGAAATGTTTGTGTTGAAAATCCCAGTAACTGAGCAGATTGTGAAATACTCAGACCGGCCCGTCCGACACCAACAACCATGCCACGCTCAAAATTGCTGAAATCACCTTTCTTTCCCATTCCGACATTCAGTTTGGAGTTCAGGAGATTGTCTTGACCAGGACCACACCCCTAAATGCATTGAAGCAACTGCCATGTGATCGGTTGATTAGATAATTGTATTAATGAGAAATTGAACAGGTGTTCCTAATACTCCTTTAGGTGAGTGTACAATGAAGTGTGAGCCACTATCTTTACATTAGTTGACTTAAAACCTCTTAACTGTCACCATCCCGCTGGGAATTTTTTTGATCGCCTTTTTTTCGTATCATATATTTGAGTAATTATCATAAATTTGGTATCATTCGAAAGCCTACGAACTTAAAATTCATCCTGTGAAAACCATTTTGAAATTGGAAGTTGCGTTACCATGGAAGTGGTACTTTAAATTCTTCTAGCGGGCTCCTCCCCTAGTGGCCGGTGTCATGTTTCATTTATTTTAACTTCTTTAAAATCAAAATCTTTTCTAATCTTGACAAAATGCATATTGCCGGAAAGGTCTGAGTCTCAAGGTTCCATATTTGGTAACCGTTTTTGTGAGCGAAGTGACATTTGGACAGAAATTTACAGTAAAATGCATCAAAAAAACAATCAATGGAATTTCAATGACACCCGGGGGCTATTTGTGGTACAGCGCCTAAACAAAATCTCATGGGGACTTAAATTTTTGTGATATCAACTTCAAATTTGGAACACAACTTGGTTAGACATATGGCTTTGATTTTATAGTAAAACATTTTTGTAAAATATATATTTTATATAAAATAGAAAAAAATTAGTACAGTATTTTTTATTTACAGTAAATTTAAACTTCCATAACTTTTTCATACTTTCATATTTTGAACTTCAGCAATAATCTGCAGAGTGTCTGCTTTAAAAGGTCTATATTTTTGGATAGTGCATTTTCATGTGTATTCTCAAAAAGGGGGGTGACAGTTAAGGCATCTAATACAGTGAAAATGAATAACGTCACAGAATCATGCGTTTTATGAGGGTTTTTGCTTTGCTTTGTTAGTTTTCATTCCTGCAGATTTGATTAGAAAAATAAATGATTTCAGTACAATAAATATTATCATGACATATAAATAAGTGTTTATGTATTGATATATTATATCTACACTACAGTTCAAACTTTTTTGGAAGTACTTTTATTAATCAAAGATGAATTAAACTGATCAGAAGTGACATTTATAATGTTACAAAAGATTCTATTTTAAATAAAATGCTGCTCTTTTGAACTTTCTATTCATCAAAGAATCCTGAGATATAAAATGTATCCGTTTCCAACACTGATAATAATCATAAATGCTTCTTGAGCATTAAATCAGGGGTTTTCAAACTGGGGTCCTCCAGAAAATTTCAGATAATAAAAAGATTTATACATACTTTCCAGAATTGTATATTGTAACACAGTTCGTAGTTATGGGAAGAAGGAGGCGTGAACCGGCGAACGTTTAAAAGTCGCCACTCCTCCGTGAGAGATCCAAGACTGGTGTAACGCGCAGCTGACGCTCATCAACCAATCACTCACCGGCCTCGCGTCGCTCTCTCGCGGCTCTCGCTCGCCCTGCTCGTCACATATAAGTTTGCTTTGTATCTTTCTTGTGAGTTTTTATCACTATAGTCCCCTTTATCTCACTCACTGGGGTTGTAAAGCGGTATTCTTAATGCAGTACGTAAGCTGCTTACATACATTTATTGTGAAAGTTGCTTATACAAATCATTTTAACCCTTGTGTTATGTTGCGGGTCAATTTGACCCGTTTTGATTTTTAAGTTGTCAGAAATATCAGTTGACCTATGTTTTTTTTCTTTAAATTTTGTGACTTTTTCTCATTTAGGGTCATGAACATGCATGCAAAGTTTCAACACACTGATGTGTTTTGACATATACACACAAAAGTACTGTTACGTTCGTGATGTTCACGGGTCAATTTGACCCCCATATTTTAATGTTCTAAGGCAATTGGAGAGACCCAAGATAATAACATTTCTTGGTTATATTTTGTTATTTTAGTTTTTTACTAACCTATGAAGCTAAAAAAATTAGCTTTTCCCCATTTTTTTTCAATACAGAAATATTTTTTGTATGCCACAAATGGTAAAAATGAGCTAAACTTTCTTTTTTCAGTCTATCTGAAATACTATCTAACCTACATTGTTTTTCTTGAAATTGTGTGACCTTTTCTCATTTAGGGTCATTAACATGCATGCAAAGTTTGAACATGCTGATGCGTTGTGAAATGTGCATATCAAAATGTTATGCACTGTTGCTGTTTGTGGGTCAATTTGACCCATAATATCACTTCCATCACAAAACAGTCACCAAATATGGACCCTTGAGACTCAGACCTTTCTGACAATATGTGTTTTGTCAAGATTGGAAAAGATTTTGATTATAAAGTAGTTAAAATAATTGTTGTAATATGAAACATGACCCCGCCCACTAGGGGAGGAGCCTGCTAGAATAATTTAGAGTAACGTTTCCATGGTAACACAATGTCCGATTTCAAAACGGTTTTCACAGGATGAATTTTGAGTTTGTAAGCTTTCAAATGATACCTAATTTATGATAATTACTTAAATATATGATACGAAAAAAAAGGCGATCAAAAAAAGTGCACCAGGCGTCCCGCCTGTGGGACGGTGACATTAAGGCCCTGATTTACTAACGGGAAAGTTATTTTTTGTTCTTCTCTTATAGGGGCAAAAAGAAGTTGGAAACACTTTGCAGCGATAAACTGTTAGCGAACATCCTGACGCTGCTGAGATGAATATGTAAATATGTGCTGCATGCTCTCCTTTCAATAAGAAAATAAAGAAAAAAGCCAGCGGTGAGAAAACAGCCGTTGAGAAAGCATCTGATCATAGTGATGTGGATTTGATGCACAAACAGAAGAAGACTTGCATGTCAAAGAGGGCGGAGCCTCATAGCCACGCCTATTACATCATCACCACGCAGATCAATGGTAGTTCAATGATGATGTCATAGCGAACTTTCCTGGAAAGCTGTTTTAAACTCCAGAAACGAACTTCATTTAGTCCTGATTTTGAATCGAAGTATATCAGGGCCTTTAATGTTTGCATCACTAAACTGGATATTATGAACGTTCAGAGAACATTCAGAAAGAACGTTTTAATGGGAACATTAGAAAAACGTTCTTAAAGTATATTTTTGTTAGCCACGCACCGTTTTATACTTCACGATGTACTCGACGATGGGCATCCCGCCGTCGTCCTGTTTGATCAGCCCGAGTCTGTAGGCCTTCCCGACGCCTCTCTGTCCGTGAACCGTCGGAGGACTCGGCTCGCCTGGAGGAAAACACACACAATCAGACCGAGATGAAGATGTGGCCGCTACTTTAAACTATAGAGATCTTTGCAAATTACAAAACACAGCTCTATAATGATAAAGGAGCTTAAACGCGTTCACTGCAGGAGCCCGGACACTGGACAGAAAATGACTTTGCTGATGCAAAAGCTCTCGATGCCTTGTGCTCAAACGTAGAAGGACTGAATAAAAGTAGCATGAAGGTTTAAATACATCCATCTGAGTGAGGAGGAATGAAGAGAAGAGAGGCTGATGATGAGGTACTCACGGATGGGTAACGTCTGGAAGGTTTCTGTGTGGCTGAATTCACCCTGACCCTTTCCATTGACCGCCGCCACTCTCACCTCGTACGTCGTGTTCGGCTCCAGACTGGCCAGAACTACTGTGGCTGAGAGAGACGGAGGAAAGAGGGAGGGAGGGAGGGAGGGAGGGAGGAAAGAAGGAATTGAGGGAGGAAGGAGGGAAGGAAGTAAGGGAAGGGAAGAAGGAAGGAGGAAAGGAAGGAAGTAAGGGAAGGGAGGAAGGAGGGAAGGAAGGAAGGAAGGAAAGAAGTAAGGGAAGGGAGGAAGGAAGGAGGGAATGCAGGAAGGAAGGAAGTAAGGGAAGGGAAGAAGGAAGGAGGGAAGGAAGGATGAATGGAAGGAAGGAGGGAGGGGAGGAAGGAAGTAAGGGAAGGCAGGAAGGAAAGAAGTAAGGGAAGGGAGGAAGGAAGTAAGGGAAGGGAGGAAGGAAGGAAGGAGGGAAGGAAGGAAGGAAGGAAGGAAGGAAGGAAGGAAGGAAGGAAGGAAGGAAGGAAGGAAGGAAAGAATTAAGGGAAGGGAGGAAGGAAGGAGGGAAGGCAGGAAGGAATGAGGGAAGGAAGTAAGAGAAGGGAGGAAGGAAGGAGGGAAGGCAGGAAGGAAGGGGGGAAGGAAGTAAGGGAAGGGAATAAGGAAGGAGGGAAGGAAGGAAGGATGGATGGAAGGAAGGAGGGAGGGGAGGAAGTAAGGGAAGGCAGGAAGGAAGGAAGTAAAGGAAGGGAGGATGGAAGAAAGGGAAGGCAGGAAGGAAGGAAGTAAGGGAAGGGAGGAAGGAAGAAGGGAGGAAAGGAAGGAAGGAAGGGTGGATGGATGAGGGAAGGCAGGAAGGAAGGGGGAAAGTAAGTAAGGGAAGGGAAGAAGGAAGGAGGGAAGGAAGGATGGATGGAAGGAAGGAGGGAGGGGAGGAAGGAGGGAAGTAAGGGAAGGCAGGAAGGAAGGAAGGAAGGAAGTAAGGGAAGAGAAGAAGGAAGGAAGGAGGGAAGGAAGGATGGATGGAAGGAAGGAGGGAGGGGAGGAAGGAAGTAAGGGAAGGCAGGAAGGAAGGAAAGAAGTAAGGGAAGGGAGGAAGGGAGTAAGG
>JARQWZ010001188.1:145000-160000 GCA_033150135.1 Gobio occitaniae | reverse complement strand
CTCACTCACTCACTCACTCACTCACTCACTCACTCACTCACTCACTCATTCATTCACTCACTCATTCATTCACTCATTCATTCATTCACTCATTCACTCACTCACTCACTCACTCACTCACTCACTCACTCACTCACTCACTCACTCACTCACTCACTCACTCACTCACTCATTCATTCACTCACTCACTCACTCATTCACTCATTCATTCACTCATTCATTCATTCACTCATTCACTCACTCACTCACTCACTCACTCACTCACTCACTCACTCACTCACTCACTCACTCACTCACTCACTCACTCACTCACTCATTCATTCACTCATTCATTCATTCATTCACTCACTCACTCACTCACTCACTCACTCACTCACTCACTCACTCACTCACTCACTCACTCACTCACTCACTCACTCACTCACTCACTCACTCATTCACTTACTCATTCATTCACTCATTCATTCACTCATTCAAACACTTTCATCCACAGTGACATTCAGAGAAATAATGAAAAACACAAACAATTGATCATACAGGAGAAACTAATCAAGCAGTTTAATATCTATATTTAATATGTCCAGTTTATATTGGTTATTCTTAACTAAAACTAAAACCATTAAAAACATTTTTCATTTAAATGAAGGTGAAATAAATTTAAATGTTAACATTATAATACTAATATCTGAGACGAGTGTAGCACAGAGTCTGTATCTGTGCAGTCCGTGATGACTGTCCATGAGAGAGCTCTGATACAAGACAAGCAGTCGGAGACTATCGAGTTCTTCATCAAACACACACACACACACACACACACACACACACACACACACACACACACACACACACACACACACGAGTGACTGAAGTAATAACTCTACAGCTCGAGAACATTAAAAGTTCATTTTTACACAGAATCTGATCTTCAACTCGAAACCGTTCCCCATTTCAACTTGAGGAACATATCCGCGCACACTTTACGTTACGCTCGACCCAATAAACATTATTTAAAGGAGAGGAATCGCCGACTCTCGGGCGAAAGTACAAGCCGTTTAATGACCAAACAGCTTGAAGTCATTATCGCTGCTGCTTTAGCCAGAGGAAAAGTGTTTAGACGCACCAAACACGATCCAACACACCCCGATCCTGCAAACGCGGCTCGTTTCCAGAAGCGATAATGGCTTTCAGGAAAACATGCATCCCCTCCTGTTAAAGGATCTGTTTTACTCACAGAGCTTATCACTTCAGAGGACAGAAGCATCTCAAATGAGATCTGTTTAATATTTCAGCTGTTTCTTCCACACAGAAATGAGATTAAATGAAGAGTCTATTTAAGTCATCATGAAAGCAAAACGGACAATTCTTTAAAGGAATATTGCAGTGTTAATGCTAAACGATTTCTCCGTGCACATCATTGTGTTAAACTCATAATCTTGAATCAGAATAACTTCTTAAATTCTCAGATGACTAGGGCGGGGCGACCTGTCAATCACATGAGATCCACCAATAGCAAACCACAACCATCCAATCAATTCCCCACAGAAACAATCAAGCCCCGCCCACATTTGTTCCTGTTCCAGATGCTGTTTTACTTTGACATATGACACGATAGGGACGAAAAGATAAGTGCAATTTACCTTTCATGCCGACATTAACGGGCACCCATTATGCAAAATTAATTTTTACATCGTGGTTTGAACATAAATGTGTGTCGGCAGTGTGTGAACACAACCACTCTATAATGGTAAAAATCGACAAACTCTTTTTTTAAACCCTAATAAATCATAAAGAGTGTCTCAGAACACGCCATTTGCAGATTCTATGCAATGTGATGTCAATGTCATGGCCCCACACATGACTGCTGGCGGACTCCGCCCTATTAGCACAGGCCCGTCCATTACAGCTGAAAAACTCCGCCCTATTAGCACAGACCCCTCCCATGACTGCTGACAGACTCCGCCCTATTAGCACAGAGCCCTCCCATGACTGCTGACAGTCTCCGCCCTATTAGCACAGGCCCCGCCCATGGCTGCTGACGGACTCCGCCCTATTAGCACAGGTCCCCGCCCATGGCTGCTGACGGACTCCGCCCTATTAGCACAGGTCCCCGCCCATGACTGCTGACAGACTCCGCCCTATTAGCACAGGCCCCGCCCATGACTGCTGACAGACTCCGCCCTATTAGCACAGACCCCTCCCATGACTGCTGACAGTCTCCACCCTATTAACACAGGCCCCGCCCATGGCTGCTGACGGACTCCGCCCTATTAGCACAGGCCCCGCCCATGGCTGCTGACGGACTCCGCCCTATTAGCATTAGACCCCGCCCCTCAGTGAGCTGTACACAGTCCGCCATGTTTGACGCTCCGTCTGACACACAGCTTTCTCTGCACATGCTTTGGGTGTGTGTGTGTGTGTGTGCGCTCAGAAAACCATATATCAGAAGTTTAGACTGATATGGCTTTAAAAAGCATCAGATCAAAAACTCTCATGATGATGAAGAACTGCAATGTCATGTGAGCGCGATAGAGATGATAATCAAAACCAAAGATGCTTTAGTTTTTGGCAGAGTATCCGAGGCACGAGCTGTACAGGCTCCGCCCTCTTCTGCTGCAGCTCATTTGCATTTAAAGTTTTTGAATGTTTTTGCTTCAACTCAAAAATTGGCATTTTTTAAGCATGATCTGTGGGGGATTTTCAGCTGAAAAGTTTTAAGGTGAGCAGTTGCTCACATGACACTCACTCTGGACTCCATGTGATCTCACTGTCCTCCAATCCTGCGAGCTCGTGTCTTTGTAGTTGATGATGTAATAGCTGATCGGGACGCCACCGTGCGAGTCGGGCTTCATGAAGGTGACGGTGGCGAGACGCTGGGAGACGGCAGTGAGCCTTACGGAGTATGGGTTTGACGGGACATCTGCAACAGAACACAACAGAGAATAATAAATGTTTACAACATTAGTATTTTATCCTTAAACATAGTCTACACCGTCATAGCTCAGCTGTTTATCTTTACTGTAGATCGTGAAGCGCGTGTGACCCAAATAAAGAGGCCGACAGACTCTTCATCCTGTGATAAAGCATGAATGCCGAATAAACTCATGACAGAGCATCAGATAAACTGCGGACTGTAGAAACTCAGAATACATCATCGTTTGTGCTGCCGTGTTAGTGAGTGACGAGAGATAATCGCACTTCAGTGTCATCGCTCAACGGGACGCAGTCTGCAGTTCAACTTCCTGTCGGAGAGAAATCATTCTTGTCACCAGAGACATTTGTCATTGTGCGATTAAACTCTCCTTTAAACCAATTTCTACTGTTTCAGCCATCATTATAAGGTAGTCTACAATATGAAAATCTACCAGATCATAAAAGCAATATTTTAATGTGACTTTAGCCATTCAAATATGCAAATGTACATAATTAGATTACATTTGCATATCAGGGTATATATATAAAAAGTGACAGACCCGAGAAAAAACATCCCGACTGTTATGTGATCAACATATCATGACATTTTGTCAAAAGGTTGTTTATTAACAATATGTGCATGCAAATGAGGATGCCTTTGGCCTTTTAAGATGAAATGGCCCTTAAAATGTCAAAGAAAAAACTCCACAGCCATTAGCAGAAACACCATATAAGGCGATGGATAAGAGTAGAGAAACCAAAGACATTGTGTTTCTATACGAGCAAAATGTCACGTTTCAGAAAAAGGCATTATAAAAACACTTTATAGTGTGACTCTCACACTGAAATTTGTCCTCTGCTTTTAACCCATCCAAATTAGTGCACACACATTAGGAGTAGTGAGTAGTGAACACACACACACTGCAAACCGTGGACACACACACCCGGAGCAGTGGGCACATTACACACCCTACCAGAGACTAATATACTGGACCACTGCTACCTCACAATAAGGGATGCATATCGCTCCGTCCCTGGAGCAGCTTTAGGACTCACTATATGGTTCATCTTATACCAACCTTGAGGCAGAAACTGAAATCAGCTAAACCTGTAATAAGGACTGTAAAAAGATGGACTAATGAAGCAGAGTGGGGTTTATAAACCTGCTTCGAGTGCACTGATTGGACTGTTTTTGAGGCTCCTGCCCTGGGCAAGCTCAGAGATTCACATCATACATCAGTTTCGATATCGCTATGTGTCGATATCCCAGACAGCAACATAAGCCTCGTTCAGACTGTCAGTCCAAATCCAATTTTTGTGCATATCCGGCCAAAAAACGGCCAAAAGTCTATATACAGGTGCTGGTCATATAATTAGAATATCATCAAAAAGTTTATTTATTTCACTAATTCCATTCAAAAAGTGAAAATTGTATATTATATTCATTTATTACACACAGATTGATATATTTCAAATGTTTATTTCTTTTAATTTTGATGATTATAACTGACAACTAAGGAAAATACCAAGTTCAGTATCTCAGAAAAATAGAATTTTACTTAAAGGGTTAGTTCACCCAAAAATGAAAATTCTGTCATTAATTACTTACTCTCATGTCGTTGGACACCCGTCAGACCTCCGTTCATCTTCAGACACAAATGAAGATATTTTAGTGTAAATCTGATGGCTCTGAAAGGCCTCCATTGGCTCAATGCACGGTTCACTCTCAAGACCCTTAAAAGGTACTAAAGACGACGTTACAAAGTCCATCTCACTACAGTGGTTCTAAAAAAACGTTATGAATCGGCGACAATAGTTTTTGTGCGCAAAAAAACCCTAAATAACGACTTGCATAGTGATGACGATTTCAAAACAAGGCATCATGAAGCTTCGAAGCGTTATGAATCAGTGAGTCGATTCAGCAGTTTGAATCGCCAAATTTCAGCAGTTTGGCGGTTTGACACGCGATCCGAATCAGCATTCGGCTCACTGATTCATAACGCTTCGAAGCTTCATGAGGCCTTGTTTTGAAATCGTCATCACTATGTAAGTCGTTATTTAGGTTTTTTTTGCGCACAAAAACTATTGTCTCCGATTCATAAAGTTATTGTAGAACCACTGTAGTGAGATGGACTTTGTAACGACGTCTTTAGTGCCTTTTAAGGGTCTTGAGAGTGAACCGTGCATTGTGCCAATGGAGGCCTTTCAGAGCCATCAGATTTACACAAAAATATCTTAATTTGTGTTCTGAAGATGAACGGAGGTCTGACGGGTGTCCAACGACATGAGGGTAAGTAATTAATGACAGAATTTTCATTTTTGGGTGAACTAACCCTTTAAGACCAATACAAAGAAAGGATTTTTAGAAATCTTGGCCAACTGAAAAGTATGAGCATGTACAGCACTCAATACTCAGTTGGGGCTCCTTTTGCCTGAATTACTGCAGCAATGCGGCGTGGCCTGAGGAGATCAGTCTGTGGCACTGCTCAGGTGTTATGAGCCCAGGTTGCTCTGATAGTGGCCTTCAGCTCTTCTGCATTGTTGGGTCTGGCATATCGCATCTTCCTCTTCACAATACCCCATAGATTTACTATGGGGTTAAGGTCAGGCGAGTTTGCTGGCCAATTAAGAACAGGGATACCATGGTCCTTAAACCAGGTACTGGTTGCTTTGAAACTGTGTGCAAGTGCCAAGTCCTGTTAGAAAATGAAATCTGCATCTCCATAAAGTTGGTCAGCAGGAAGCATGAAGTGCTCTAAAACTTCCTGGTGTAAAGCTGCGTTGACCTTGGACCTCAGAAAACACAGTGGACCAACACCAGCAGATGACATGGCACCCCAAACCATCACTGACTGGGGAAACTTTACACTGGACCTCAAGCAACGTGGATTGTGTGCCTCTCCTCTCTTCCTCCAGACTCTGGGTCCCTGATTTCCAAAGGAAATGCAAAATTTACTTTCATCAGAGAACATAACTTTGGACCACTCAGCAGCAGTCCAGTCCTTTTTGTCTTTAGCTCAGGCGAGACGCTTCTGACACTGTCTGTTGTTCAAGAGTGGCTTGACACAAGGAGTGCGACAGCTGAAACCCATGTCTTGCATACATCTGTGCGTAGTGGTTCTTGAAGCACTGACTCCAGCTCCAGTCCACTCTTTGTGAATCTCCCCCACATTTTTGAATGGGTTTTGTTTCACAATTCTCTCCAGGGTGCGGTTATCCCTATTGCTTGTACACTTTTTTCTACCACATCTTTTCCTTCCCTTCGCCTCTCTATTAATGTGCTTGGACACAGAGCTCTGTGAACAGCCAGCCTCTTTTGCAATGACCTTTTGTGTCTTGCCCTCCTTGTGCAAGGTGTCAATGGTCGTCTTTTGGACAACTGTCAAGTCAGCAGTCTTCTCCATTATTGTGTAGCCTACAGAGCTAGACTGAGAGACCATTTAAAGGCCTTTGCAGGTGTTTTGAGTTAATTAGCTGATTAGAGTGTGGCACCAGGTGTCTTCAATATTGAACCTTTTCACAATATTCAAATTTTCTGAGATACCGAATTTGGGATTTTCCTTAGTTGTCAGTTATAATGATCAAAATTAAAAGAAATAAACATTTGAAATATATCAGTCTGTGTGTAATGAATGAATATAATATACAAGTTTCACTTTTTGAACAGAATTAGTGAAATAAATCAACTTTTTGATGATATTCTAATTATATGACCAGCACCTTTATATATACACAATGTCATGTTTTAAACAAGACAACATCTGTATTGCAAACCCCTCAATGTTGCCGTTGTTGTTGCTGTTTTTGGGTTACGCCTACCAACGCAACGTCGTTGCCATAGAAACGAATGCGAAAACTAAAGAGCTGCATGAACACACATCTCGGATCTGAACAGTTGCGATACACAATGTGGAAAGTCAAACATTAGATCAGATTCCAGTCGCATTTGCATAAAAATCGGATTTGAACGAGGCTATAGTGTCGGCCCAGATACGGGCCACATCTGGTAGATGTGGATTCAATGCATACCAGATGCGGGCCGGATCTGGGGATGTTGCTGTCTGAGATGGGCATTCCTACCAGGACTCATTTAACTTACAACAATGACAAACCATGATTCTCAGCGAAACTTAGAGGCCAAAGAAGATGCCTATATGAATGGGGACAAAATGTTGTACAATCAGGCCAAACACACACTGACAAAGGAGATCAGAGTGGCTAAGAGTGGCTACTTCAGCCAACGATCAGTGTGGAAAGGCCTGAAAGACATCACAAACTACAAGACAACATCCCACAAGTCTGTGGGGAATCAACAACTGGCCGATTACCTGAATTTTATTGCAGTTTTATCCCAGTCTCACACCACTGACCGTCTCTCTGCACAACCGTCAACACCTCCAGCTCCAGAAACTCAAAGAAACCAGACAAATTTTTCTGTTTTCCAAGATGGCTCCTGTCTGTATACGCGTAATGTACTGTCTTTATAAAGTATCTTCTTATTAAACTGTTTGTACACTTACAAAGTTCTCAATGCTTCAGTTTGCATGTAGGGACCCTCATTATGCTACCGTGTTAGTGTGAGGCTATATTGAGCCTTGTTAGTGGTATTAACTAGTGATTTAATTTGACTTATTCTGTGCCCCATTTACTAGTGTTATAAGCTAATCTGTTTTTAGAGATAAAACTCTTTACATTCGATTTTCATGAAAACGCATCCCAGAGAACGATCTACTCGGTAACCATGTGTTAATTACCCCTAGGTTCATTTTTCACCGGAGTTGTCCTTTAAGTTTCTCTGGTACTGGGACTGTCACTTGAGAGAGTGCTAAAGCTCCTCGGGATGTATATTTGGTGGAAAATTTGTAGGAATGATCGTCCTTTCTAAATGTGATGTAAACGTACTGTCCTGTGACTACAAATAAACAGAAACAGACGTGAATGAATACGCATGTGTCCTCTTTCTTTTGAGGAATAACAGTAAATACCACTTTATTTTTGTGGGACTAATGTGCAATCATGACACACATTAATTATTTATGACCAATGTGTCACGTATTATTGTAAAACTGTGGTAAAACATCAACGCTTGTGTTCTAAGTCTTTAAGTAAATAACAAAAATGCCAACAAACGTCCGCTTTTATCATGTTTGTTTTGCGATCTCGCTAGTTTGCCGTGATTTCTTTCTAATTAGTTTTCTGATGAAGCTTCCATTTGTTGGTGAAATGATGGGTCTGTGTGATGTTGTTCCAGACAGGCGTGTTACGGGTGGCTTTTAGTGAATCGCTGCTGAGCTTCTAGCCTGATGGTGGCACTATTAGCCCAGCCGGCCCATTGAAAGCCCTGGCTCACACTGGCCAGACAGAGGAATAGCAGCTATTGAGTCTGTCCTCTGCACTTCTATAACTGTCGGGTTTGGCTCAGCTACAAAATCAGACATCAGAAGGCTACAGAGGAGGGTTTGGACTGCTGAGAGGATTATTGCTGCCCACCCTCCAAGAGCTGTACACATCCAGAGTGAGGAAAAGGGCTCAGGAAATCACTCTGGATCCCTCACATCCAAGTCACTTCCTCTTTGAACTGTTGCCGTCTGTCTGGCGCTACTGAGCACCAGAACAACCAGGCACAAGAACAGTTTCTTCCCCCAGGAAATCTACCTCATGAACAATCTCCCCACTGTGCAATGATAAACATGTGTAATATATTTATTTGACAATAACTTAGAGTAGAATTTACAGGGAATGTAATAAAAGAGCTATCACACCTGTTTGTACAAATGTGTCTATTTTTGTTTATACACTCATCTAAAGGATTATTAGGAACACCTGTTCAATTTCTCATTAATGCAATTATTTAATCAACCAATGACATGGCAGTTGCTTCAATGCATTTAGGGGTGTGGTCCTGGTCAAGACAATCTCCTAAACTCCAAACTGAATGTCAGAATGGGAAAGAAAGGGGATTTAAGCAATGTTGAGCGTGGCATGGTTGTTGGTGCCAGACGGGCCGGTCTGAGTATTTCACAATCTGCTCAGTTACTGGGATTTTCACACACAACCATTTCTAGGGTTTACAAAGAATGGTGTGAAAAGGGAAAAACATCCAGTATGCGGCAGTTCTGTGGCGAAAATGCCTTGTTGATGCTAGAGGTCAGAGGAGAATGGGCCGACTGATTCAAGCTGATAGAAGAGCAACTTTGACTGAAATAACCACTCGTTACAACCGAGGTCTGCAGCAAAGCATTTGTGAAGCCACAACACACACAACCTTGAGGCGGATGGGCTACAACAGCAGAAGACCCCACCGGGTACCACTCATCTCCACTACAAATAGGAAAAAGAGGCTACAATTTGCACGAGCTCACCAAAATTGGACAGTTGAAGATTCGAAAAATGTTGCCTGGTCTGTTGAGTCTCGATTTCTGTTGAGACATTCAGATGGTAGAGTCAGAATTTGGCGTAAATAGAATGAGAACATGGATCCATCATGCCTTGTTACCACTGTGCAGGCTGGTGGTGGTGGTGTAATGGTGTGGGGGATGTTTTCTTGGTACACTTTAGGCCCCTTAGTGCCAATTTGGCATAGTTTAAATGCCACAGCCTACCTGAGCATTGTTTCTGACCATGTCCATCCCTTTATGACCACCATGTCCCCATCCTCTGATGGCTACTTCCAGCAGGATAATGCACCGTCACAAAGCTCCAATCATTTCAAATTGGTTTCTTGAACATGACAATGAGTTCACTGAACTAAAATGGCCCCACAGTCTCCAGATCTCAACCCAATAGAGCAGCTTTGGGATGTGGTGGAACGGGAGCTTCGTGCCCTGGATGTGCATCCCACAAATCTCCATCAACTGCAAGATGCTCTCCTATCAATATGGGCCAACATTTCTAAAGAATGCTTTCAGCACCTTGTTGAATCAATGCCACGTAGAATTAAGGCAGTTCTGAAGGCGAAAGGGGGTCAAACACAGTATTAGTATGGTGTTCCTAATAATCCTTTAGGTGAGTGTATACATACATGTGTTTTTATTCATAAATGATCTTATTCATAAATCTATATTCTTTATTTTACTATGTGTCCTGTTGTTGTCTGTGGGTACTGGAAGCTTCTAAAGCAAATTCCTTGTGTGTGCAAACAAATTTGGCATTAAAGCTCTTTTTGATATATATACATATGTGTATTCTCTAGGGCTCGATGAAGTCTGCTCTGAAGTGAACTGAACCTCTTCATGGCATATTAAGCAGCTCTACAGTAAACGAGGACAGTACTCTGCTCTATTAGTGAGCTCTCTAGTAAATCACGTGGCACTACAGAAGATTAGCTTCAGTGAAATTAGCAGAGGCCAGATGGGAAGGACATATTGTTATGGCAAATTAAAAAAAAAAAATACATCAATGCTTAGCACATCACTACACGTTTAAATCAAATGCAAACTAGTTTCCCAGGTCAACATTCTGCCTCGTCTCAAACCAAACACACTCTCGAATCATCTCAAGAACATAATCAGCCTAAAAAACATCCATAAAGTCAACATGGAAAGCTTGCAAACAGTTAGTAGTAAAAACTTGCACAGACAGAAAACAAATCAGGATATATACAGATCCAAACTAAATCTTTCAGGAACATGTTTTAAAAATGAATAAAACATCTCATGTTGGACGTATCAAGAGAAGTTTAGTATTTCTTTCTTGAGGTTACTGGTAAACACACACCTGCCTGTGCTAATATAAACTCCTGGTATCGAGCGCCGATGTTGTTTCTGGCTGTGCAGTTGTAGCGTCCAAAATCCCTGTCGGACACTGGAGTGACCTGTGGATACAGAGAGAGCAAAGGTGAGTAATTAATGCAAGGATATTGCAAGTATTTTATTTTTTTTGCAGCGAAAGTCAGTACAAGTTTGTGTGTACATTTTAACTGGGTTCAACAAGGGCTACTGCTAAACACCATCTTTTGTTTATTAATTAGTTTAACCAGAATGATTTCCTTGGTCAAACTGCTTCTCCAGAAACATCATGCTTGTCCTAAACCAGCACTACAGACCTGAAACATATTTTACACCGCAAAAATACATTTCCAACTCTGTAATTTAGTTTAGTTTTCCAGCACAAATATCAAAAACATTCTTAAATCAAGATCGATTTACTTGAGATGCTCATTGACTATATTACGTCTTGTTTTATGAAGAATTTATTAAAATGAATTGAGTTTTTGCTGCAAATATCTGCTAATGGGGTTTGGAAAAATAACGTTGTTTTCCCTTTGTAAACTCAATTCATTTTGATACATTTTTCATAAAACAAGACTTAATATGTAAGCAAGTCATTTTGCTTCTCAAGTAAATGTATCTTGATTTTATATTTGATATTTGTGCTGGAAAACAAGACTGAGGAAGAACATCATTGAAGTGGCAAGACGCTTTTAGCTACGCAAGCAAAACTAAGTCCCGATTTCACAGACAGTGATTAGATTAAGCCAGGATTAGGCCTTAGTTCCAGTAGCTTTAATAAATGTGCCTTAGAAAAAAAACATTACTGGTGTGCATCTTAAGACAAAACAATGGCACTGACATATTTTAAGATCTGACACCTAAATCTGTGGTTTAAGTGTCAGATTAAGTCAATTAAATAGCAATAAACTAGCATAAACCATCTGTTATGCTCAGTTTTGTCTTTCAAGTCTACACTGTACAAAAATTGGTGTAGAAACAATTTTCCCTTAGAAATTGATAGTAAATTTCGCAATAAACTACAACGAAATTGCAAGTAACACATTGAATGAAGCGTGAAATTTTAAATTAGAAAACCGAAATAGTGTTTTCTTGTAAAACACACTCCAATAATCATTTTGCAAGCAGCAATTATTGGGTGTGGAGTGACAATGACATAAACAAAATTTGGTGTCAATAGAGCAAAGCATTGCAGAGATACATCAACAGATTCGTTGATGCGTTAAACAAAAAACATTTTGCCTACTGTTTTGTCTATCAATATAAAATCCATAACTTTTTGCCGGCATGGTCTGAAGATGATCTGAGTCTAATCTGATTAAAAATCGGACCAACGGGCTAGGATGAGTTTGAAATGTAATGTAATTCAAAATCCCGAACAGCAAGTTCAGCCAGCCATGGCATAATTGACCAAATATGACAAAAGCAAAAGCAATTCGTATTTTAGTTTTTGACCACAAGGTGGCGCTGCCCAAAACTTTGTGTGTACCTTCAAGGTATCATGCCAAAGACACATGCCAAGTTTTGTAATGATATGCCAATGCATTCATAAAATACAGCATTTTACATCAAAATTCAAAATGGCTACCACCCAAAATGTCCTATATGGGAAAATTGGGTGTTGTGTTTGGGATTGAGTTAGAGACTCCAAAATCACTGTGGTTAATGTTCAGACTGTCTTCTATCTATGTGCCAAATTTCAAAAATTTCCCTCAAGTGGTTCTATGAGCTGCCATAGACGCAAGAGCATAAGTATAATAAGAAACTAACAGATACACATTCAGTGCTCTGCCCTAAATAAAGCTCTACAAGTGCATGACTGTAATGTCACTGAACCTCCAGAAGCGACCGCCCCTCTGCAGTGTAAATGCGAATGTTGCTGGTCCCTTGACTAGAGATGGTAAAGCGGTCTCGTCTCCACAGCATCGTGGCTGGAGGGTTGGACCTCACGTCACAGCTGATGTTCACTGGGTTTCCCTCCCATGAGTAGAAGATGCTTTGATTAGTCTGGAACTTCGGGGCATCTGCAAAAAGAGCAAGAGAGAATCAATACTGGCAGAAGCTAATGTTTTCAAGCAGGTTTTTGGACCATCCGGCTGATCAGGCATATACGCTGTAAATAAAACAAAACACTGTTTCAGGTTTTCTACTTCAAAATGTCACATGTAGACCAGATTGGACCAGCTAGAAACCATGTAAAACCAGCCATTAAAAGGCTTCAACACATTGTGTCACGCAATGAAAAGTCTACATACTGTATATATATTCCCAAGGCATAGTTTCTTATTTTCATTTGATGTGCTAAGAAAACCTAAAATATTTAAAAAACAAAAACTATTAAAAATTACACAAAACTAAATCAAAATGGAAAACATAAAACCTAATTCAAAATATATATATATATATATATATATATATATATATATATATATATATATATATATATATATATATATATATATATATATATATATATATATATTATCTCTATGATTAACTATAGCTAATAGTAAAACCATAAACAACAATGTTTGAATAAAAACAATGTGAAATAAAATTAATTATAAAAACCTTCATCATTCAAATTTCATTTAGTATAATTTAATGGACCAAATTTGGAAAAACTGTATAGACATACTGTATATATATATATATATAAAAAACAAAGACTAATAAAAATGACAAAATTGAAAACTAAACTCTAACTATAAAATTCTAACTATAAAATTAATTAAAAATAAAAATAATTCTATATATATATATATATATATATATATATATATATGACTATAATAGTATTTCTACGATTAACAATAACTAAAAGTATAACTATAAAAACAAAGTTTGTATAAGCGAAATAAAATAAAATATTAAAACCTTTCTCAATATCATTTAGTATAATTTGATGGACTAAAACTGAAATAAAAATTACTAAAAACTGTAAAAGACATATTTAAAAAACAAAAGACCTAATACAAATAATTAAAACAAAAAATAAATTCAAAATATATATACACTAATACAAAATATTAATATAATAGTATCTAAATGATTAACTAAACCTCAAACCATAAAAAGGTCATAACTGAAATAAAATAAAATGTAAAAAAACCTTAAACTTTGTAGGTAAAACTTTAGTAAATGTGATTATATATATATATATATATATATATATATATATATATATATATATATATATATATATATATATATATATATATATATATAATAACACTGGCCTGATCATGCACCGCTGTATTTGTTTCCATGTATTTTAATGCACTGGGGAATGTTGGTGTGAATCGTGTGAAAGGTCTTTAAAGAAGAGTAATACTGACTGCAACAAAGAAAGACTTTACAGTCTCACTCCATTATATCAGAAGCGTCTGCGGTAAATAGATATACAAGTCATAAAGATGAACTGCATGTTCCGCAGACTTAAAAGTGATCCTGTGCTTCAGTTTTAAGCGCTGAGGGTGTCCACATTCCTTTTTTACGCCGACTAGCAGGTTTCCATTAGAGAGATTGATGCTGAGCTCTCTGTCACATCTAAGGAGCAGCGAACAGAAGAGCGGCCGTACTAAATAAATGAGTTCATTAGCAGCCCGGTAACGCTTGGCTAGCTCCTGCCGCGCTCCCTTTTCACACGCTGGCCGTGAACCTCCACGCTGACGATATGACACGACGACGCTCCCGCGCCAAGGTCGGCGCCGTGCATTCAGGGCCTTTCATTAGCATCTCACCGCATCTCTCAGATTGTGACTGATGTTTAGCCGCACTAAACACAGTGGCGTTAATGTTAGCCTAATGAACGAAACAGAGACAAATGAATCTGAAGCAATAAAACAGATAAGGTCACATTCGGCCACGAGTGACCCCAACAACACTCTGGCATTTCAGGAGACGGACCTGGAAATTAAGGAATTAATTACTCGGGAAGAATTCCTTCCGTAATTGGCCCCACCGAGGGCCGTTTTTCCTTTTGTGTAGAATTCTCAGAATCATTAATTTCAAGTGGGGTAAATTAATTAGGCAAGAAATATACAGAGAAACTGCAAAACGAGGCTTTAAGTTGGTGCAACTTTGGCTCAATAGTCACTTTTTTTTGTTGCTATGTGGTTGCTAGGGTGTTGTACAGTAGGCGTTTGCTACAAACACTGTGATGATTGACAGCAAAGCATGTATTTTTAACCGCTCTCACAAACATCCCCATGAAAAATCAACAGTTTTTACTGCATCTTACACTCAATATCCAGGAACATGCTCTTCTGATGGCCTCCGATCCTGCTGAGAGCTTCACAGTCGAACCGACCCCAGTCTGAGAGCCGGACGCCGCTGATGGTCAGCATGGATTTCCCAT
>JARQWZ010001188.1:132500-135000 GCA_033150135.1 Gobio occitaniae | reverse complement strand
TAGGTTTACAGGAACAGGACCGGCATGCAGACGATTACTAAAGTCATACTCTGACCATTTAAATCCATAATTTTGTTGTTGAGATATGCTACAAATGATAGGCTATTAGGCTACCAACTTTTTGTTTTTATTTAAAAAAAAGTTTTTTTTTTAATTTTCATTTGACTCATTTATCTTGTTATGGAATATAACTTTTCCCAAGATGCACTGAACAAATCTCTAAGGCATTTACAGCACTTCAGATATTTAAAAAAAATCAAATGTATATTGAACATTGCTCCTTTCAGAAACTGTTTATGCATTGTTGTATTCGGTACAGAATGTACAGAAGTACATGACTGCTTCCTAGACATCAGGGAGTGGACATGCTAATGAGAAAATAACTGTGCCTCTGCAGCCATCTACTGATTATAGTAATTAAATAGTAATATATATATATATATATATATATATATATATATATATATAATCCTCCTGCTCAAACATAAATGCATCACTGGACATGCACCGCCATATCTACAGGAACTCATCACTCTGAAATCCTCCACCAGCACCCTCAGATCATCAGGCCACCTGCTTCTTCAACTTCCAGTACCATGACTGAGCTATACTGGGCTGGGGAACCGCCTCGCCAGAGCTGAGAGCAGTAGAGAGCTTGGACAATTTTAAAGCTGAACTGAAGACTTTTCTGTTCAGAAAGGCTTTTATGTGGTGATTATTTGTATTGGTCTATATTTTTAGTGTTTCATTTTTGTTATTTTTCCCTTTTTCCATTGTTGCACTTTGAGATTCGTTGGAATGAAAAGTGTGTTATAAAAAAAATCCATTATTATTATTATAGTGGTAATCTCAGGTCATTTTAGTGTCAAGTGTTTTATTTCATGCAGGTGAAAACAATATGCATCTATTTGCACATCTTACTTTACTTATCTGGGATGTCAATTTCAGAGAACTGGCAGTTAAAACATTAAAATGTAGCACACAAAAAAGGTGCCATATGACTAAAAGTGAATAAAAGTGAATAAAAGTGGTTCTTGGCTCGTAATCATAGGGGAACCTTTTTAAGTGCTGTAGCACTAATCTTGGTGCTTCAGGGGTTCTTCAGTGATTCTTTGGCTGAGCTGATAGCACCACCATATACAGAACATGTGGAAATATGCTGCAATATAGACCCACAAGTGGTTCCCCTATGATTACGACCAAGAACCACTTTTAGTGCCTATAGCACTATTTTTTTTTTTAGAGTGCATGTCATGGGAACCAACAACGTCACATACATTTAGGCTGTATTTCTTATATAAGAAATATATCTGCTTCGCGTCATGCGGTTCTTTGCCTCTACGTCATGGCTAGCCGTGGATTATCCCTTACTTAACGCAGCCACTTTAAATTCACATAATGTTTCACTTCTTGGTAATAGAATTTGGAAATATTTATATACATGAAACTTAACTGCCTATTGAGACAAAAGTTGAGGAAAAATACCAAGTAAAACACAAATTTGGAAATATTTATTAAATATGTGCAGTTTTTTGCTTATAAAAAATTAATCATTAGAAAACCAGAATGCCTGCAGATAAACTTTTAATGACTGTTAATTTCACACAATAGTTAATGAAAATATATTTCCAAACAGCACCACAGCAGAAAACACTTGCACTTGTCTAAGAGGTGTAGTTGTGTGGGTGTTATTAAATATATATTTGTGTTTTTGAAAGAATAGGTTGAACATTTTCCAGTAATCTTAATAGAATAGTTCATTGCTGCATCTACTGGCGGTTTTAAATGTATTTTTCAAATGAGCTTTAAAGACGTTCATAAAACGATATCCACTATAGAGAGACTCTTTTTACCCATTATTGTATATTTCATAACCCCTAGTTCACACATATTTGATAATGTAAAATAATTTAAAGCTTTTTACTGTTGTGAGATTAGTTTTTTTTAAATCACAAACCTAAACAGTATTTTCTTGATATTCTTCAAGAATGTTAAATATATGGCTATGCACTATAATGTTATAGCTATGAATGTGCTTTTACTTAATCTAAATTACTACTTAATCTAAATTACTTAATACATTTTTTTTAATTCTCCAAAAAATCTAATTTTAACATTTCAAAACATACAAATGTTTCACATAAAATTCTTTGAAAAATTCCATAACATCATGAAACAGTTATAAAATGTTTAACATCAGGTAAGATAACATTCAAATCAAGGATTTTGAACATTGAAGAAGAAGGGGTAAAAATAATAAAATAAAATAAGAATACCAACAACAACAAACAACAAAAAGAAGGGTATATTAGTGTACTCAAATTAAAGAAGAGGAGTTTAATTCTTTGTAAATCTCCATCGTTCTATTGCTTTGCGGTTTCAGAGTCCTTGTAACGTTTCAAAGTAATTCTTCAGATCAGCCTTGAAATGGGTAATATTGGGAATCCTACCAGACCATTTACATTTATGTATGTAGAACTTACCAAGTAATATTTAATCT
>JARQWZ010001188.1:22500-122500 GCA_033150135.1 Gobio occitaniae | reverse complement strand
GGGTTTCCTAAATATTTATAAATAAAAAATAAATATTAATAAATATTTCAATATTTGTGTTATCAATATTTGTATTTTTACTGTTGCTGATGGATCGATCGGAGGGTTTCCAAAATATTTACAAATAAAAATAAATATTTATAAATATTTCAATATTTTTATATTATCAATATTTTTATGTTCACAATTATTGCTGATCGATTAGAGGGTTTCCTAAATATTTATAAATAAAAAATAAATATTTATAAATATTTCAATATTTTTATATTATCAATATTTTTATGTTCACAATTATTGCCGAGCGGAGGGTTTCCTAAATATTTATAAATAAAAAAATATTTATAAATATTTAAATATTTGCGTTGTCAATATTTAAATTTTTATTGTTGCAGATCAATCGGAGGGTTTCATAAATATTTAAAAATAAATATTTATAAATATTTGAGGGTTCCTTAAATAGTTACAAATAAAAGTAAAATAGAAATATTTAAATATTAATAAACTGTATCGCTGAATTCATGTCGACAGATGATCAATATTTGCTTTATCAATATTTTTATTTTCACAATTATTGCTGATCGATTGGAAGGTTTCCTAAATATTTATAAATAAAAATAAATATTTATAAATATTTGAGGGTTCCTTAAATAGTTACAAATAAAAGTAAAATAGAAATATTTCAATATTTAAAAAAAAAAAGTCATTATTTATAAACTGTATTGCTGATTTTATGTCGACAGATGATCAATATTTATTGCCTAATGGACGGTTCCCTAAATATTCACATGAATAATTAACAGTGATTGAATGAGTATTATCTGTGTGGATTATCTCGTGAGTGGCCCATCCGTGTTTCCTCTCCACGTTTTGCACAACACAACTGCCCCCAACAAGAGCGTCATATAAAAGAGCTTTCTGAAGAACCAGCGTCTCGGCTCTTGATGAATAAATCTCCATACATTTCCATGCAAAAGACAGGAGGTCCAATCAAAATAATCAGTTTCTGAATATGCACAGCAGCTTCGTGAACAGATAAATTGAATCTGGGTCCTATCAAGAACCCGCAGGAGTTTCTCCACCGTAATTGAACCGTCTTTCATTCCTCTGTTTGAAATAGCGGCACATTCACTGCCCGCCTCATATTTGTGGCGCATCGCTTCATTTTCTTCAAGGGAATTTGAGTGGAAAGCAACTAAACGGGAAAAGAGAAGAGGAGAAGACACTCACTGAACACTTTGAGGAGCAGCTGACTCTCCGAGCTCCCGGCCTTGTTGCTGGCGCGGCAGGTGTACGGCCCTCCGTCCCCTTGACCGATGTTTTTAACGGTCAGCGTGCTTTTGCCCCCATCCATAGTGTTCAACACATACTGCTCCGATCGCTCGATCAGGTGACCCTTCCTGAGGAGAGAAAGCAGCAGATCATTGACTGTAGCTGAAATTACAATGATATTAAGAGTTTTTGAAGCCTAAAGTGGGCGGAGCTTAAAGTGGGTCGTCGCCATCTTGGCAGCGCGTCACTAACGGAAAACTGAAAATGGCCGAAGAGGCGGGACGTGGGTGGAGCCGAGGTACCTGGATGCTGAAACCACGCCCACCTAGCTCGACCATAGTGGCAATCCACCTGTCACTCAAGTGGCCACGCCCTTAATTATGCAGAACTTTCTGATTTGTTGGTGTGAGAGGTGTGTTGTGATTGGCGTTTGGGAAATGTCCCGCCCCTTACCATAACCACCAGTTTCAACCTTAGACTGTAAAAAAATATGGGCGTAGTGTCCGTGACGTCACCCGAAGCTTTCTGAGGAGCATTTTTGAAGTCAGAAGTGGGCGGAGCTTAAAGTGGGAGGAGCCGGCTGTCGCCATCTTGGCAGCGCATCACTAACGGAAAACTGAAAATGGCCGGGAAATGGGTGGAGCCGAGGTACCTGGTTGCTGAAACCACGCCCACCTAGCTCGACCATAGTGGCAATCCACCTGTCACTCAAGTGGCCACGCCCTTAATTATGCAGAACTTTCTGATTTGTTGGTGTGAGAGGTGTGTTGTGATTGGCGTTTGGGAAATGTCCCGCCCCTTACCATAACCACCAGTTTCAACCTTAGACTGTAAAAAAATATGGGCGTAGTGTCCGTGACGTCACCCGAAGGTTTTGAAGCCTAAAGTGGGCGGAGCTTAAAGTGGGAGGAGCCGGCCATCGCCATCTTGGCAGCGCGTCACTAACGGAAAACTGAAAATGGCCGAAGAGGCGGGACGTGGGTGGAGCCGAGGTACCTGGATACTGAAACCACGCCCACCTAGCTCGACCATAGTGGCAATCCACCTGTCACTCAAGTGGCCACGCCCTTAATTATGCAGAACTTTCTGATTTGTAGGCGTGAGAGGTGTGTTGTGATTGGCGTTTGGGAAATGTCCCGCCCCTTACCATAACCTCCAGTTTTAACCTTAGACTGTAAAAAATTATGGGCGTAGTGTCCGTGACGTCACCCGAAGGTTTCTGAAGAGCTTTTTTGAAGCCTAAAGTGGACGGAGCTTAAAGTGGGAGGAGCCGGCCGTCGCCATCTTAGCAGCGCATCACTAACGGAAAACTGAAAATGGCCGAAGAGGCGGGACGTGGGTGGAGCCGAGGTACCTGGATACTGAAACCACGCCCACCTAGCTCGACCATAGTGGCAATCCACCTGTCACTCAAGTGGCCACGCCCTTAATTATGCAGAACTTTCTGATTTGTTGGTGTGAGAGGTGTGTTGTGATTGGCGTTTGGGAAATGTCCCGCCCCTTACCATAACCACCAGTTTCAACCTTAGACTGTAAAAAAATATGGGCGTAGTGTCCGTGACGTCACCCGAAGGTTTCTGAAGAGCATTTTTTAAGTCAGAAGTGGGCGGAGCTTAAAGTGGGAGGAGCCGGCCGTCGCCATCTTGGCAGCGCGTCACTAACCGAAAACTGAAAATGGCCGAAGAGGCGGGACGTGGGTGGAGCCGAGGTACCTGGTTGCTGAAACCACGCCCACCTAGCTCGACCATAGTGGCAATCCACCTGTCACTCAAGTGGCCACGCACTTAATTATGCAGAACTTTCTGATTTGTTGGTGTGAGAGGTGTGTTGTGATTGGTGTTTGGGAAATGTCCCGCCCCTTACCATAACCACCAGTTTCAACCTTAGACTGTAAAAAAATATGGGCGTAGTGTCCGTGACGTCACCCGAAGGTTTCTGAGGAGCATTTTTGAAGTCAGAAGTGGGCGGAGCTTAAAGTGGGAGGAGCCGGCTGTCGCCATCTTGGCAGCGCATCACTAACGGAAAACTGAAAATGGCCGAAGAGGCGGGACGTGGGTGGAGCCGAGGTACCTGGATGCTGAAACCACGCCCACCTAGCTCGACCATAGTGGCAATCCACCTGTCACTCAAGTGGCCACGCCCTTAATTATGCAGAACTTTCTGATTTGTTGGTGTGAGAGGTGTGTTGTGATTGGTGTTTGGGAAATGTCCCGCCCCTTACCATAACCACCAGTTTCAACCTTAGACTGTAAAAAAATATGGGCGTAGTGTCCGTGACGTCACCCGAAGGTTTTGAAGCCTAAAGTGGGCGGAGCTTAAAGTGGGAGGAGCCGGCCATCGCCATCTTGGCAGCGCGTCACTAACGGAAAACTGAAAATGGCCGAAGAGGCGGGACGTGGGTGGAGCCGAGGTACCTGGATGCTGAAACCACGCCCACCTAGCTCGACCATAGTGGCAATCCACCTGTCACTCAAGTGGCCACGCCCTGCGTGCATGTGCGTGCGTGTGTGTGTATGTGTGTGTGTGTGTGTGTGTGTATGTGTGCGTGCGTGTGTGTGTGCGTGTGTGTATGTGTGTTTGCGTGCGTGTGTATGTGCATGCGTGTGTGCGTGTGTGTGTATGTGTGTGCGTGTGTGTGTGTGCATGCGTGTGTATATGTGTGCGTGTGTGTGTATGTGTGCGTGCATGAGTGTGCGTGTGTGCGTGCGTGTGTATATGTGTGCGTGTGTGTGTATGTGTGCGTGCATGAGTGTGCGTGTGTGCGTGCGTGTGTGTGTGTCTCCCCTTTATCTTTGATTTATTGTTTTCATTTCACATATTCTCAAAATGTTGTCTGTTTTGTAATCTTGATGGTTTACAGTCTCACCCTATCATTACTGTGAGCTTTTTTTCTTACACTGTGGATGAATTATTGATTTTATTTCACACGTTTGCTGTTACAGTGACACGTTTAATTGTGTGTGTGTGTGTGTGTGTGTGTATAAGTGTGTGTGACTGTTTTGTACTCTTGATGTTTTAGAGATTCATCCCTTCGCTGTTGTGTGCTTGTTTTCTACATCGTGGCTGATTTGTTGATTTGTACACACAAAAAAATTCTGTGTATTTTGGTAAATTTGCCTATTTCCCATTCATTTCATATGGCGGTCATTTTTGACCATGAGGTTGATTTCTTTATGATTTCTTTTTCAACCACTTATCCTTTTCAAATCAGGCCCCCAATTTGTTTGTTGTGTTACCAAGTTCCATACAATTCACCAAGTGTCTTACCATTCCAGTGAAGGTACGATTTTTTAAAATGTTCGGTCAAAAGCAGCCGAAGACCCCTTTAAATGAGGAATATTGTGACGTGTTCGTTCCCGGAAGGAAACTTTGGAGATTATGATTTCGTCTCTTACATCCCATTTGTGTAGAAATTTTCTAGAAAGGAAATGTCAATCTATCCATGCAGTAATCGGACATTAATGGAATTAATGGAAGTGAACGGTGTTACAAGACAACACAATTAGCCGCTGGACTTTCAGGCAAAAGCAATTCGACTGAACAAGCTAACGGAAGCAGTCGGGAACACACGTCAAACACAAGCTCTCACCAATCCAGAGCTGAAAATAAAGATTCTGTCAACATTTACATAGTCATTATTCAGTGAGCATCTGCTAAACATCTCCTTTTGTGATCCACGTGAACCGAATCAGCAAAAGTTGACAGAATGTTAATTTCTGTCTCAACTATTCCTTTAAATAGAACGCAGAACAGATGTGAACATTATAAACAGCTGAAAATAATAATGACAGAAAACTAAAGCAGATGTGCTTAACCTACAGAAACTGGTTATAAACAGGGTTCCTATACATCTTCCATTTCAAAATTCCACACTTTTACCAGACTCAAATTTCCAAGACCATATTTAACATAAATGGTTCATACAACATTAAAATCAGCTTTATATTTGGTATATAGTACAGTCGTTCATTGATTTTCTCGAAGCGACAACATACCGAGCACCTAATATATACCTTATTCCTTATATATGATTTCCTCTCTTACATCCCTTGTGTGTTGAAATGAATTTTCTAGAAAGGAAATGTCAATCTATCCATGCAGTAATCGGCCATTTCTACATGACTGCGTTTAGAATTAATGTCTAATAAACGTTCTAGTTCTCTATTGGTTTACATCTGGAGCCCCTAATCTATACCTTTTTCCTTATATATACTATAAATGATTTCCTTTTGTGCATCACTGCCATCTTACTATGAAAAAAACGAGAGCATGGATGCACGTGAATTAATAGAGATCTATTTGCTCAAATTTGGCTTTCCTTAGGGTAGTAACTCTAATATCAAGACTTAATGTCCAATTTAACGCTTCCATTTAAGGAAGCGGGGGAGAAACCATGACACGAAATGGGCTGATGGTACAATAAGGCTGTGCATTGTCCTATTTGCCAAGTTCAAGGGTCTATAAAAAAGACTGGTACTGTAAAAAAGTGTTAAAAATGTGGCTTTCCTTAGGGTAGTAACTCTAATATCAAGACTTAATGTCCAATGTAACGCATCCTCTGAAGCGGCGGAGAAACCATGAAACGAAATGGGCTGATGGCACAATACGGCTGTGTGCATTGTCCTATTTGCCAAGTTCAAGGGTCTATAAAAAAAACTAGTACTGTAAAAAAAGTGTTCGAAATTTGGCTTTCCTTAGGGTAGTAACTCTAATATGAAGACCTAATGTCCAATTTAACGTATCCTTTGTGGTTGCGGAGAAACCATGACACGAAATGGGCTGATGGCACAATACGGCTGTGTGCATTGTCCTATTTGTGAAGTTCAAGGGTCTATAAAAAAGACTGGTACTGTAAAAAAGTGTTCGAAATTTGGCTTTCCTTAGGGTAGTAACTCTAATATCAAGACCTAATGTCCAATTTAATGCATCCTCTGTGGTGGCGGAGAAACCATGACACGAAATGGGCTGATGGCTCAATACGGCTGTGTGCATTGTCCTATTTGCCAAGTTCAAGGGTCTATAAAAAAGACTGGTACTGTAAAAAAGTGTTCAAAATTTGTCTTGCTTAGTGTTGTAACTCTAATATCAAGATCTAATGTCCAATTTAATGCATCCTCTGTGGTGGCGGAGAAACCATGACACGAAATGGGCTGATGGCTCAATAAGGCTGTGCATTGTCCTATTTGCCAAGTTCAAGGGTCTATAAAAAAGACTGGTACTGTAAAAAAGTGTTCAAAATTTGTCTTGCTTAGTGTTGTAACTCTAATATCAAGACCTAATGTCCATTGTAACACATCCTCTGAAGCGACAGAGAAAACATGACATGAAATGGGCTAATGGCTCAATACGGCTGTGTGCATTGTCCTATTTGCCAAGTTCAAGGGTCTATAGAAAAGACTGGTACTGTAAAAAAGTGTTCGAAATTTGTCGTTCTTTAGGGTTGTAACTCTAATATCAAGACCTAATGTTCAATTTAACACATCCTCTGAAGTGGCGAAGAAACCATGACACGAAATGGGCTGCTTGCACATTATGGCTGTGTGCATTGTCCTATTTGCCAAGTTCAAGGGTCTATAACAGGGATGGGCAACTCCAGTCCTCGAGGGCCACTGTCCTGCAGAGTTTAGCTCCAACCCTGATAAAACTCACCTGCCTGTAGCTTTCTAGTAATCCTGAAGACATTGATTAGCTGGTTCAGGTGTGTTTGATTAGGGTTTGAGCTAAACTCTGCAGGACAGTGGCCCTCGAGGACTGGAGTTGCCCACCCCTGGTCTATAAAAAGACTGGTACTGTAAAAAAGTGTTCAAAATTTGTCTTTGCTCAGTGTTGCAACTCTAATATTAAGACCTAATGTCCATTGTAACACATCCTCTGAAGCGACAGAGAAAACATGACACAAAATGGGCTGATGGCACAATACGGCTGTGTGCATTGTCCTATTTGTGAAGTTCAAGGGTCTATAAAAAAGACTGATATTGAAAAAAAAGTGTTCAAAATTTGGCTTTCCTTAGGGTAGTAACTCTAATATCAAGACCTAATGTCCAATTTAACGTATCCTCTGTGGTGGCGGAGAAACCATGACATGAAATGGGCTGCTGGCACAATACGGCTGTGTGCATTGTCTTATTTGCCAAGTTCAAGGGTCTATAAAAAAGACTGGTACAGTAAAAAAGTGTTCAAAATTTGTCTTTCCATTTTAACGCATCCTCTGAAGCGGCGGTGAAACCACGACATGAAATGGGCTGATGGCTTAATACGGCTGTGTGCATTGTCCTATTTGCCAAGTACAAGGGTCTATAAAAAAGACTGGTACCATAAAAAAGTGTTCGAAATTTGGCTTTCCTTGGTTTAGTAACTCTAATATCAAGATCTAATGTCCAATTTAATGCTTCCTCTGTGGTGGCGGAGAAACCATGACACGAAATGGGCTAATGGCTCAATACGGCTGTGTGCATTGTCCCATTTGCCAAGTTCAAGGGTCTATAAAAAAGACTGGTACTGTAAAAAAAGTGTACAAAATGTGGCTTTCCTTAGGGATGTAACTCTAATATCAAGACCTAATGTCCATTGTAACACATCCTCTGAAGCGACAGAGAAAACATGACACGAAATGGGCTGATGGCACAATCCGGCTGTGTGCATTGTCTTATTTGCCAAGTTCAAGGGTCTATAGAAAAGACTAGTACTGTAAAAAAGTGTTCACAATTTGTCTTTCTTTAGGGTTGTAACTCTAATATCAAGACCTAATGTTCAATTTAACACATCCTCTGTGGTGGTGGAGAAATCATGACATGAAATGGGCTGCTTGCACATTACGGCTGTGTGCATTGTCCTATTTGACAAGTTCAAGGGTCTATAAAAAAGACTGGTACTGTAAAAAAAGTGTTCAAAATGTGGCTCTCATTAGGACAGTAAGTCACATTTCAAGGCCTTAGGTCTGCTTTAACGCATCCTCTGTGGTGGGCCAAGAAACCACACCGTAAAATGGACTGATGGCACTATAGGCTGCTCAGTGTATATTGTCCTATATCCTGTTTAATGGTTTCTCATGCACACACAAAAGTCTGCATATTTTTTATTTTTGCAAAGGTCCTTTTAGAGGCTCTTTAATAAGAATATCATGAGAAAAAACCCAAAACGCTAATCTTTGCATAATGAAAATGCATCACGCGTCGTGTTTGACAATCACTAAACATTATAGAAAACTAAATAGGGGCAATAGTCTGTAAATGCACATGTTTTTCCATTCTCTTCCAGACCTGGAAATGACTCAAATCAAATTCCATACTGCATAGGAGCACACTCAATCCGTTCCATTATGATTTCTGGTCTGGTATTTATTCATATGAAAGTGTGAATTTGTATGCACAACAGGAAAGCGTGCATACACTACTATTGTTTGTTTTCCTGATGCTTATAAATCAAATTGATAATGAATCTCCTGCATTTAAAAACCTTGCATAAATATTCATTTAAAGCATCCGAACCCATACGACATGACTCAAACAGAACATCTGTGCTTTAAGCGACTGTGAATTAAAGAGATCTTGCGGTAAAAATACCTCTGATGCACATTTACAAAACTCCCGTGCCAATCTTTAAATCAGTGAAAACTATAATTGTGCTGCACTTTTTGCTTGTTATAATCAAAACTAAGACGTCTTTAAATCTCCAGAGAGCAGTGAGATTATATCGGGAGCATGTGGTCCACGCTTCCAGCTCCTCGCATGCATCTCTTTTAGAGTTTCAGAAAGATCTCAACCACGTCTCATGTTTGCAACGCGACCTCCTCTAGTCCACACAGGCCGGCGAGCAAACATTTTCACGGGCACGTTCAGTTTCTCCCTCACACAATAGAAAGATTTGAGAGTTTGAAGGATTCCGTCCCTCACCTCAGTTATCATGGAAGGCTTTGAACAGCTGATCAAAGCACAGATCAGCTCTTCACGACCCGCTGTCATTTGCATACAGATAGAATAGATGAATCGAGGACACTGCGCCCTATATACTAGCAATGATGTCCCGCGCCCTCGATAGTGCACTCACACACACGCCCAACCGCCGGATCTTCAAGGTCTGCCGCTAAGCTTTAGGAATAAAAAAATAT
Source organism: Gobio occitaniae (assembly GCA_033150135.1). Lineage (NCBI taxonomy): Eukaryota > Metazoa > Chordata > Actinopteri > Cypriniformes > Gobionidae > Gobio > Gobio occitaniae. Next base: position 113,124 of record JARQWZ010001188.1, on the reverse strand, counting down.
GTTCTGTTAAGTTACGGAAATATTATTTATAAATGTCTTATTTTGTTCAAATTATTCACATTTTCAAGCAGTTCACACACTTTTTCTTGCAACTGTATACACACCCCAGTGTGAAAATGTTAGAGAGGGACGATTCGGGAAGAGATCCCATCAAAACGGATGTCATGTGTCACGGATGAGCTCGGTTCTAACGGCGGGAAAACAAGGCTCTGTTGAGCTTCAGAGCGGCTCAATCAATCAATAACACACATTTATGACAGGTCATGTTTATGAACTAATGCTGATGATGTCTACTGTACCATGTTTATATCGTCATATGATTTAGACGGTTGTAACCATACATAATAAAGGCTAGATGTCTTACGGCGGCGTCTCTAACGGTATCACCGGCAGCCATTTTGTCACAGGCCAGCTTTCTGGAGGGCTATAACTGAGCAAATTATGAATAATTATTCATAAGTATGCTGTGTCATAACTACATCTCTGACGTTTATAACAAACCAAACAGTTTGAAAATCGGTAGAAAATTGAGCAAGTTATGGTTATTTAAAAAGTACACGCACCATTAAAACACAATGTTATGAGTCAGCGAGCTGACGGTGACAAGATGGCCGCCAGATGCGGACGTCGACCTCCATTGGCCAGCAGCGCGGACGAGACATATAGCCTTTATTATGGATATCTATGGTTGTAAAGATGCATATTTGATCTCCTCATTTGAACTGCAATTGTAAGGCATTTCAAAATAAGAGTCCCTGTGTATTTCCAGCTCGTTTATAATTAAAGTCACGCATTATATACACGTTTGATTACACAATAAACTGTGTTTTATTTAATTCCCGTTTCATTCACAGTCAGGAGGAAAGACTAAGAACAGGATTTGACACATTGTTCAATAAAGTATCAGGGTTATAGTTGTAAAACCATTAAAACATATTCATTACTTGAAATTAAATAAATGTAAACTGAATCTGAAGCTTTATCTTAACCTGATATACTCACTAAAACAGAAAAACATTATTAAAACTATATAGATGTTTTAAAAAAAACTAACATAAAAAGTGAATTGAGCTCTTTTGTGTATTTTTGCGCTTGAATGGTCAAAAACACAATTATGTCCAAATATCAGTGTTGTCATGTATTCAGTCATGTAATGTGACGCTTAAACGCTCAATTAAAGGCACACGCCACTATTTTTGAAAATAGGCTAATTTTCCTTCTCCTCTAGAGTTAAACAGTTGAGTTTGACCGTTTTCGAATCCATTCAGCCGATCTCCGGGTTTGGCGGTAGCACTTTTAGCATAGCTTAGCATAGATCATTGAATCTGATTAGACCGTTAGCATCTCGCTCAAAAAATGACCAAAGAGTTTCGATATTTTTCCTGATTAAAATTTGACTCTTCTGTAGTTCCATCATGTGCTAAGACCGACGGAAAATGAGAAGTTGTGATTTTCTAGGCTGATATGGCAAGGAACTATTCTCTCATTCCTGCGTAATGATCAAGAGCTGTGAGCCGTCCCATGAGTGCAGTGGCGCAATGATATTACACAGATTATTAACTCATTAGATTTGAGTTGACTAAAACTAGATGACTAAAACATGACTAAAACTCAGAGGTGGACAGTAACTAAGTAGATTTACTTGAGTACTGTACTTTACTCAAGTATTATTTTTTCTGGAAACTTATGACTTTAACTTCACTACATTTGAAAGACAAATATCGTACTTTTCACTCCACTACATTTCTATCAAGGTCCTCGAAGTCGAAAGTCGTTTTTGCAGACAGCCTATCACACAGTAAAATCCCCAGTGTTAAATCAACAATGCTCAGAGTGTATTTGGTCCCACTCTAGATAGTGTTTAAGTAACACTGAATCAGTGTTAAAGTTAATGAGATAATTAAGTGATGATTGACCATTAGTGATGAACACCTGATGATAATGAGAAAAATCATTGAAGAAAAGAGAAAAAAGAAAAACACAAGAACTATGACTGACTATAAAGAAGACATGAAATCTCTGAAGATCTCAGAAGAGGAGGATTAAACAACTCCACAAACAGCATTACCAGCTTCACACATTACTAACCAGATTTACTTGATTTCTGTCAGACGTCTACAGAAGCTCTTATTGAGAATCAACAGATTTTTTGTTTGATTTTGTTTTGAAAATTGTTAGTGTTTAATGTGACCATCATGGTGATCAGTGTTTTCTTTAGTTGGGCAGTTTGATGACTTTTTAATGTTAGTGTTTCTCTGGCTGCTGTAACTGAGTTTGCTATGGCAAGAAAAGCAAGAGTAAACACAATCAGATGCTCTCTGATGATAAGAATATGATCATTGTGTAGTGACTTAAGTCATCGATTTAATGACTGAGTGTGAGCAATATACTATTCACTTTTTTTAATTGTGATTCTAGAAGAGATCCAGCAGTGTTTTAATCAGAAAAGCTGAATTAGTTTTGAAACAGATTTTACACTAATCGCTTCTAACTCCTGCAAAATTAACTCACACACAGACATCAAGAATCTGCCTATGAATCTCAACAATGGTGACATGCTTCATGCCATAGATGAGTTTTGCGTGATGCACCCAGAATGCATTGCAGCATGTCACCATTGTTGAGATTCATAGGCTGATTCTTGATGTCTATGTGTGAGTTAAACTCGTAGGAGTTAGAAGTGCTTATTGTGTGATGTGTTATTAAACCGGAGTACAAAATTTATGTACAAATATTTTGATAATCGTTTAATTTGTCTGACGAAAACACTTCTAGATCTTCTACTGTAGAGTCGCAAGGCTACTATAATCAATGACTCTCAGGAGATCAGCAAATAAGGCACTAGATGATGATAACAACTGTATCATATACAACAAGCATCAAGTTTCTCTTGCCGTTCGATCCGTATCAAGCAGTTACAGCAGCCAGAGAAAAATAATGTTTACAAGTCAAGGGTCAAGATCCCAACTAAAGCAAACACTGATCACCATGATGGTGACAACATTTATTTTCATTAAAACATCAACATCTAAACCTCAATAAGAGCTTCTGTAGACGTCTGACAGAAATAAAGTCAGTCTGGTTAATAATGTGTGAAGCTGGTAATGCTGTTTGTGGAGTTGTTTAATCCTCCTCTGCTGAGATCTTCAGAGATTTCATGTCTTCTTTATAGTCAGTCATAGTTCTTGTGTTTTTCTTTTTTCTCTTTTCTTCTATGATTTTGCTCATTGTCATCAGGTGTCATCACTAATGGTCAATCATCACTTAATTAATCTCTTAGTTATCTCATTAACTTTAACACTGCTCCAGTGTTATTTTAACTCTCTGTGGAGTGGGACCAAATACACTCTGAGCAGTGTTGATTTAACACTGGGGATTTTACTGTGCAGTAATAACTCTTTCAGTTCAATGATTTCCCAGCATTTTTTGAACACTGATCAGCTGATTGCAAATTGGAAGAGTTCCTCGGCACAGTGTGCTCCACTTAGAAAGTTTCAGTTTTCTGAAAAGATTACAAATTTGTTTTGTTTTAAATGTTTGCCTAAAATGAACCATATCACAGCTTTCAAAAACTCGCCGTCAAACCTTATGGTAGAAATATATTGAGGTGTGATTTCAGGTGAAAGCTTGAAATGGAAATTGTCTGTGATTTTTTTTTTTTTTTTAGATCTAAAGTTTTAGTATTGCAGGTTGACGAATTAAAAAACAATTCACAGACGAAAACGAGACAACGACTAAATAAACCAGTTTTGAATTACAAAAACTATTCAAATTTCTATTGAAATTTTCCTCAACCAATAAAAACGAAACGAAAATGTTAGGGAGGGACAATTTGGGGTAGAGCCCTTCTACCCGGGCCAATTTTCCTGTCAAAGGGCTTCGGGCCCTTTTTAGGCTTCTCCTTCATTTTATATTTTAGACATTCAATGATTAAAAGCGCTGGTGGAAATAACATGAGACCATGATATCGCGAGTCCGCAACTGTCAAGACCGGCTCGCACAGTGTTTAGAGGACGGCATATGCAACACGCATCCCCGCAAATGAGTAAAGCAAGCCAACACGCAAACTGCCAAAAGTGAAACTGAAAATAAGCTAAGTCTTAGATGCTCAAAAACACAAGCATCTTCATTAAAACTAATGAGACTAAATGCTCTTACCAGTGTTTAGGTCGCTCGTTCTCATAATGTGGTCTTTGATGTTGAAATGAGCTGATGAATAAAATGCTCATATCGGTTGCTTTCGTTGACATGAACTCCGTTAAATGTGCATATAGCACGGGAATTGAAGATCGGATTTATATTCATTTCGCGGAGAGGTGTAAGGCAAGACAACCTGCATGTTTTTTTTTTTTTTTTGGCTATTTGTTTAGATTGTGTAGCCCGTTTCCTTTGCGCGCGCTGTTACGATCTGCCTGCCTCATCTTGTCAAAAATGCCTTTTTACTGTGATGGTGATAGTAGGCTAAACGTTTAAATTACGCTTTAAGTGTTTTATGGATTTTATAAGCAAGACAAGTCAAGTGTTGATTTGAGAGGCTAAAGCGTTGGGTTAACTCACTGTCAGCCGCTGGCCACTTGTTCGTCACTTTAAAAAGCAAAAACTTTAATTTAACAAACAAAAAATGCTTCAAACATTTTTCTAAATTAACTTAATAAAGAAACGAAACAAAATATAGCCTAACTACTTTGACAAGTGTTGATTTGAGAGGCTAAAGCGTTGGGTTAACTCACTGTCGGCCGCTGGCCACTTGGTCGTCACTTTAAAAAGCAAAAACTTTAATTTAACAGACAAAAAAGTGCTTTAAACATTTTTCTAAATTAACTAAATTGCAGGGCTCTAATTTGGGGTGAGATCCAGTCAGAACTGATGTGACCAATACACACAAAATAATGTCAAAATGTCCGTTTTTGCGAGTATTAAGAATATTTACACAGTTGATTTGGGAGAATATCGGATGTGTGTCAGTGTATTGGATCCGTGCATTCGGCCTTAAAGTGACAGCAGCTTTGTAACTTTTAAACAAGTATTGAAATGAGTTCAAGATAGTCGTATAATAGCATGTTGGATGGAGCATCACTGACTGGCTTAAACCAAAAATCAGTTTTTAAGACTTTAAATGTAGGGTAGGTAAGATTTGGTTAAAAAACTTTTTTCCAAATTTGTTTAAACTTTCTTTATATATCAATACATAATTAAAATGTAAGTACTCTGAAAAAGAAAGTATAAAAGTTGAGTGTCTGTAGACCTCTCACGACTGTTTTAAAGACAGCTCATTATTTCCATTCACTCCACCTTCTCCCTTCTGGGCTCTTTCCAAAGCCACGGCCCCAAAACACATGAATGCGCTACGCCGACCGCGATCAGCTCAGCTGAAAGACGCATTATTAAACTGAGGCGAGCGGGGAAGAAGTGCATGTAGTGACATGTCAGAATCACATGTAATAAAAAATCTAACTTTATCATTATGAAGATAAACAAATAAGATGTCTTTTAGTACTCACTATCAAGCTAGAAAAAAAAAGACAGGTAAAGTTTAAAATACACACACAACACAGTGTCTACGACACACACAGATACAAGATAAAAACATCAGTAAACATTGGTAGAGTATATAAAAACAAACCAAGGGCCGAAATAAACCTGCAGGTAAAGTTCCCGGTGAACATGGTAGAAGAGTTTAGACAGAGGGTAGCAGCTAAAGCTAACTTCGTTCTAAAAAAAGTTCCTGGATGCGGTGTACTAGCTTTTACACGTGCATTTTGTTTTCTAAAGTTACATTTTGCGAAATTCAACACGACAGCGATCAACTTGAGCTAAGCATATTGAGTATTTATCATCTCTACTAATGGCTCGCTAAGTGTATAACATTGTAACTTTATGCTAAGTAATGTTATGTTAGCTATATTAGGCAGCTACGTGTGCTAGTGAGACATGCTTCATGAAAACATAAACCAAAACAATTTATAATCAAAATGAAAGATTACCTGTCCAGCAGAAATACAGCCTCTTGAACTCCTAAAATCAAACGGGTGCGCCAGGGTTGCCAGGTTTTCAAAACAAAATCTGCCCAATTGCTACTCAAAACTAGCCCAAAATAAGCCCAATCGTGTTTCTCCGGTAAAAATCGCATTAGGGGGGTAAAATATGTGTCTTTTTGGTAGGGCTGCCTGCTAAAATTCGCAAATCCCGGGGCAAAATATCACATAATTGGGGTCGCTTCAACCCGCGGACATGAAAAACAGCCGCGGCAACAGTGTTTGAAGTAGCCCGCGGCAACAGTGTTTGAAGTAGCCCGCGGCAACAGTGTTTGAAGTAGCCCGCGGCAACAGTGTTTGAAGTAGCCTGCGGCAACAGTGTTTGAAGTAGCCTGCGGCAACAGTGTTTGAAGTAGCCCGCGGCAACAGTGTTTGAAGTAGCCCGCGGCAACAGTGTTTGAAGTAGCCCGCGGCAACAGTGTTTGAAGTAGCCCGCGGCAACAGTGTTTGAAGTAGCCCGCGGCAACAGTGTTTGAAGTAGCCCGCGGCAACAGTGGGCGCATGTGGGCAGATCCTGGAGCAAAAGCGGTGGTAGCCATGGTAACGAGAGAGAGTGACAGTCGCCCAAGCCAATCACTTGTTTCGTCCCGGACGAAAATAATGAGCAGTGTTTATTGCAGATTAAAAAGTCTAGAGTCACTCGATTTTTATACTCTCTTTTTCAGAGTACTTAAATTTTAATTATGTATTGACATATAAAGAAAGTTTAAACAAATTTGGACAAAAGTGTTTTAGATCATTCTTACCTACCCGACCTTTAACTTGTAACAGAGTAATATTTGACCAGTGGTACTTTTACTTTTACTCAAGTAAATGGAGTTGCGTACTTTGTCCACCTCTGCTGAAACTAAACCAGAATGAAGACTGTCTGAACACTGAGAGTTTCTCTTGGTTACCCACCAGTACCAGGTCACCTGAGGGTCGGGGGAGCCCGAGCTGATGCAGGTGAAGGTCACGGACTCCTGATAGTCGGCGGTGGCGTTGAAGGATTGCTGCGGCACGGACAGAACCGGAGGAACTGGAACGACACCACACACACCGTTAGCCATGCATGTTTCACACATGTTCACATGTTTGCATTGGTCATGTTCGGATTAGACTCACAATTACCCAACATGTGTATATACAGAACCATTCAAAAGTTTGGAAACATTACCATTTTTTAATGTAGCCTCTTAAAATGCTGCATTTATCTGATCATAAATACAGTAAAAATAGGAAATATTTAAATCAGCTGTTCTCTATGTGAATATACAGTAAAGTGTGATTTATATCCTGTGATCAAAGCTGAATTTATCATCATTACTCCAGTCTTCAGTGTCACATGATCCTTCACTAATCATTCTTATATGAGGATTTGATGATCAAGAAATAGTTATGATTGTTATCAGTGTTGAACACATTTGTGCTGATTCGCATTTTTGTGGAAAGTGATTTTTTTCAGGATTCTTTGATGAATCGAAAGCTCTAAAGAACTAAAGAATTGATTTGAAATATAACGTTTTTGTCATATTTATTCATTTTATAAATGTCTTTTTTTGATCAATTTAATGTGCCTTTGCTAAATAAAAGTTTTTTTTTTTTTTTTTTTTCAAACATACCGAAGGAAAAACAATATCTATAAAGTGTTATAAACAATAATTACAATATGTCCGAAAAAGAGCAGGATGAAGAATAAAATAAAATAAAATAATAAAATAAAATAAAATAAAATAAAATAAAATAAAATAAAATAAAATAAAATAAAATAAAATAAAATAAAATAAAATAAAATAAAATAAAATAAAATAAAATAAAATAAAATAAAATAAAATAAGATAAAATAAAATAAAATAACTAAAATAAAATAAAATAAAAAGTGTGTTGCAACATACCGGAGGAAAAACTAAATCTATAAAGTGTTATAAACAATAATTACAATATGTCCGAAAAAAAGCGGGATGAAGAATAAATAAAAAAATAAAAAATTAATAAATGATCAAATAAATAAAATAAATAAAATAAATAAAATAAATAAAATAAATAAAATAAATAAAATAAATAATAAAATAAAATAAAATAAAATAAAATAAAATAAAATAAAATAAAATAAAATAAAATAAAATAAAATAAAATGTGTTGCAACATACCGAAGGAAAAACTAAATCTATAAAGTGTTATAAACAATAATTACAATATGTCCGAAAAAAAGCGGGATGAAGAATAAATAAAAAAATAATAAATGATAAAATAAATAAATAAAATAAAATAAAATAAAATAAAATAAAATAAAATAAAATAAAATAAAATAAAATAAAATAAAATAAAATAAAATAAAATAAAATGTGTTGCAACATACCGAAGGAAAAACTAAATCTATAGTGTTATAAACAATAATTACAATATGTCAGAAAAAGAGCGGGATGAAGAATAAATAAAAAATAATAATAAATAAATAAATGATAAAATAAATGATAAAATAAATAAATAAAATAAACAAATAAAAATAAAATGAAATAAAAATAAGTGTGTTGCAACATACCGAACACACAGAGAAAAAGGGTCAAAATTGTACCTTTAGGAGTACAACAGCTTGTCGCTGGGGCAGTTCCCTTAAAAGGACACATTTGTACCTGTTTTACTCCTAAAAGGTGCATATTAGTACCTTAGAGTACAAACACGTACCTTACGGTCCTACTATGAACCTTTTAGGAGTAAAACAGGTACAAATGTGTCCTTTTAAGGGAACGGCCCCAGCCCTAAAGGTACAATTTTGACCCTTTTTCTCTGTGTGAAGGAAAAACTAAATCTATAAAGTGTAATAAACAATAATTACAATATGTCAGAAAAAGAGCGGGATGAAGCAGAAGCCTGTTATTTTTCCCATCCCGTTATACAAAACTATTAATTACATTGATAATAATAATAAATTATTTTAGAATGATTTGGTGAAGGATCATGTGACACTGAAGACTGGAGTAATGATGATAAATTCAGCTTTGATGAGATTAAGTCTCAATATTTACCCAAATATTTACCCGGTACTGTATCCCAAATGAAACGTCTGGTCTGTGATTAAACTGATTTAGCTGTCAAACATCAGCGTTTGTTTCAGTCTGACTCCTCTTATATTTCCTTATTTCAAAACAGCCGTTTGATGTCAGTCTGACGGGCCAAGTCCATCTGATACGAAACACGTTTCTCGCCGCAGAATCATTCAATCGCAGCTCTCTGATTTGCTCCCGAGTTCAAAGAGGTTGAAATGACTGTTTTTTTTGGGACGTGTATCAGTGAAGGACATCTCGTGACATTTCCGTTTAAAGGATCAAGCAGACGCGGAGAGAAGTTGCTGATTCGACCCCTGTGTGCGCTCACACCGCTCCTCTGATGATTAAAGTCAGGGTTAAGGGCGCGGAAAGAGCACGCCACTGCATGTCTGCATGCTAATCACCGCCGTAAACGCATCACACACACACACACACACACACACACACACACACACACACACATGTACACGATAGTTAGGAGCAGCTGAGATGCAACAATCAATCTCAAGTGTGTGAGGAATCCCTGTTGAAAACACAACATCACAAACGCTGGTCAACATCAAACACACAACATCATCAAACACACAAACACACAACATCATCAAACACACAACATCATCAAACACACAAACACACAACATCATCAAACACACAAACACACAACATCATCAAACACACAAACACACAACATCATCAAACACACAACATCATCAAACACACAAACACACAACATCATCAAACACACAAACACACAACATCATCAAACACACAAACACACAACATCATCAAACACACAACATACGACAGCCGGGACGAGGTGGTGTTCCACAACAGACTTAAGGATCATTACGTAATACTTACATAACCCTGACTTAATATGAGTTATTAAAGTGATGCTGTACGTGGATTTAGAGAAGTAACTTCACTTCTGTTATATTGTTTGTGCACTAAAAATTATGTTGCATCTGTGAATTCTTACTGTAAAAATGATGTGTGTATATATATATACAGTATTAGTGCTGAATCATTGCTTCACCCGATTCGTTCAAACATCTGAGTCATTCAGGAGTGAAGTAAATGACTCTCGTTATGAATGAGTCATTGAATCATTGCTTCACCCGATTCGTTCAAACAGCCATTCTGGAGTGAAGTAAATGACTCGCTTTATGAATGAGTCATTGAATAATTGCTCACCCAATTCGTTCAAACAGCTGAGTCATTCATGAGTGAAGTAAATGACTCTCTTTATGAATGAGTCATTGAATCATAGGTTACCCGATTTGTTCAAACAGCTGAATCATTCAGGAGTGAAGTAATTGGCTCTATTTATGAATGAGTCATTGAATCATAGGTTCACCCGATTTGTCCAAACAGCTGAGTCATTCAGGAGTGAAGTAAATGACTCTCGTTATGAATGAGTAATTGAATAATTGCTCACCCGATTCGTTCAAACAGCTGAGTCATTCATGAGTGAAGTAAATGACTCTCGTTATGAATGAGTAATTGAATAATTGCTCACCCGATTCGTTCAAACAGCTGAGTCATTCATGAGTGAAGTAAATGTCTCTCTTTATGAATGAGTCATTGAATCATAGGTTCACCCGATTTGTTCAAACAGATGAATCATTCAGGAGTAAAGTTTAAATTACTCTCTTTATGAATGAGTGAGTCATTGAGTCATTCATTCATCCAATTCGTTCAAACAGATGAGTCATTCATGAGTGAAGTAAATTACTCTCGTTATGACTGACTACACCCGATTCGTTCAAACAGCTGAGTCATTCATGAGTGAAGTAAATGACTCTCTTTATGAATGAGTCATTGAATCATAGGTTCACCCGATTTGTTCAAACAGCTGAATCATTCAGGAGTGAAGTATAAATGACTCTCTTTATGAATGAGTGAGTCATTGAGTCATTCATTCATCCGATTCGTTCAAACAGATGAGTCATTCATGAGTGAAGTAAATGACTCTCGTTAGGAATGAGTCATTGAATAATAGATTCACCTGATACATTCAAACAGCTGAGTCATTCAGAAGTGAAGTAAATGACTCTCTTTATGAATGAGTCATTGAGTCATTCATTCATTAGATTCGTTCAAACAGCTGAGTCATTCAGGAGTAAAGTAAATTACTCTCTTTATGAATGAGTCATTGAATCATTGCTCACCCAGTTCGTTCAAACAGCTGAGTCATTCAGGAGTGAAGTAAATGACTCTCGTTATGAATGAGTCATTGAATCATTGCTTCACCCAATTCGTTCAAACAGCTGAGTCATTCAGGAGTGAAGTAAATGACTCTCGTTATGAATGAGTCATTGAATAATTGCTCACCCGATTAGTTCAAACAGCTGAGTCATTCAAGAGTGAAGAAAATTACTCTCGTTATGAATGAGTCATTGAATCATTGATTCACCCGATTCGTTCAAACGATTGATTATATTAATATGACCTTCGTATTTAATGAAGTGTTGTATAAAATCACATTTGCACACGTGTTATTCTGGACAAAAAAAACTTGTGTGATATTGCGCTCGTTACTCGTGTGATGTAGCTATAACTATATCACGTTAAAGGGGCTATATGCAACTTTTTCCCCAAAATAAACGTAACAATAGCCTTTTTATTTTACCATTTATGACTCAAACATCTCCTGATGAGCATACTGACACCTTGTCCGCTCACAGTGGGTGCACCTATAAGCCTGTATCCTATTTTTCCTATTTTCTGTCGGGTCGTTTTTTTCTATTCTGTGATACCGTATGCATGCTAAAGCATTTGGTTAACTAACACAATCACAATCATATTTCCCTCAAAGAGCCTCTATAATCTTCCAGGCTAGCCTCAGACAGATGGCGTGCATATGCAGAATGACCACACTAATTCAATAAGGAAGGTCAAAGCAGAAAGGGGCATTTCATTATAACGGCGGATGGATGGCGCTCCAACACGCCGGGGCGATCCACTGACGCTCAGCCAAGGCTGGGAATAAATCTAGGGGAAAATTCTGGATGCAATCTCTGGTCTTGGATGCGAGACTCAGGCGTTGTCGCTTCCTAGTCAGCGCTTGCTAAGTGATTTAAGCAGCAGGTTGTTCTGTTTCCGTGGCAGACGGCGCTTGCCATGTCTCCGGGATAATAGGATGCGCCTCATTGAGCGAGCTTATTGGATCTTCCTGAGAGCTATAAGTGGTGATGCTAAATTGAACGCAATATGCTTTTTTTTCTTCTTTGCATGCTATTACATCAGTTTAAAGAAGTATGAGTTGAGCAAATACTATTGTGTCCGTTCAGGCAGAGCTCTGCGCTATCACATCCTGACGACGGCTCATTTCGCGGAACAAGGTAAACGAATGAGTTCAAAAGACAGGCGGTGTTTCGTGAATGCTCGCCAAGATAAGGTCGCCGTTCGCTTGTGACTCATAGAAGCTTGAAGAGTGTGTTAATTGAAACATTTAGTCACAACTCTAGTCAGCAGAAAATTGAGTGTAAAGATGCTGAGATGATAAACTATGTGTGGATTGGTAATGTGAAACGCCTGCTTTACTGGTCTCTTCAGGCTGGTTTATGTTGGTTTACAGACGTATCGGAACCAGCAAAGCCACTGGAAAATCCAACAGTTCTTAACTTTTAGTTAACTTTACTTAATGTCCAATAATTTGTTGAACTTAAATCAATTTAGTGATCTGTACTGTTTGCATGCTATGCCTTCGTTACTCAGAAAACCCGAGTTAACATTACTTGACTGGTTTGAGTACCATTTTGCAAAGCAAGACATTTTTTTATAAACAGGCGGGCCAAAAGGCCGTTTTTTTGAGGCGGAGCAATTCTTTTCACTCATTTCCTCCACTTCTGCAGTTATCGTTCTCCTTTTTGCATCCACTTATAAGACATCTTGAATGTTATCGTTAATCCAAACAAACATTTAGTAAATTACTCATTCATTCGATTTGTTCAAACAGCAGTCATTCATGAGTGAAGTAAATGACTCTCTTTATGAATGAGTCATTCATTCATTCAATTCGTTCAAACAGCAGAGTCATTCATGAGTGAAGTAAATGACTCTCTTTATGAATGAGTCATTGAATCATTGGTTCACCCGATTAGTTCAAACAGCTGAGTCATTCAGGAGTGAAGTAAATGACTCTCTTTATGAATGAGTCATTGAATCATTGGTTCACCCGATTAGTTCAAACAGCTGAGTCATTCAGGAGTGAAGTAAATGACTCTCGTTATGAATGAGTCATTGAATAATTGTTTCACCCGGTTCGTTCAAACAGCTGAGTCATTCATGAGTGAAGTAAATGACTCTCTTTATGAATGAGTCATTGAATCATTGGTTCACCAGATTCGTTCAAACAGCTGAGTCATTCCGGAGTGAAGTAAATTAATCTATTTATGAATGAGTCATTGAGTCATTCATTCGATTCGTTCAAACAGATGAGTCATTCAGGAGTGAAGTAAATGACTCTCTTTATGAATAAGTCATTGAATCATTGGTTCACCAGATTCGTTCAAACAGCTGAGTCATTCAGGAGGGAAGTAAATGACTCTCTTGATGAATGAGTCATTGAATCATTGGTTCACCCGATTCGTTCAAACAGCTGAATGATGAGTGAAGTAAATTATTCTCTTTCGTTAGAGTCGTTAGAACGTCACATAAGTTGACTTCATAAATTCATGCTGATTATTGTGATCAGTGTAATAAACAATTAAAATGTCTCATTGCTATTTTTTCCCGACACATTCATAATCATTACTTTTGCCAGTGATTGGCGGCTAGCTTTATGCGTGCGCTTGGGTGTAGACATTATAAAAGCATTTTTTTGGTAAAGTTTCGTTTTAATTTTAGCAGTTTGTGTACTGAAGAATTCCTCGCATTCTGTTAATTCCGAAGGGGTTCAAATTGACCCGGGAGGGAAGGATTTGTTACTTTTTAAAATTTCAAACACAAAAACTCCTCGAATCCAGTCAATTTGTTTTTTTTTTGTGTATTTGTGTTTCAAGTGCGACAAAAGTCCTAAGGTCTTGGACCACTCCGATGAACACTTTTATTTCGATTAATACGAAAACACGAATAACACGATACATTTAAAAAAAAAAAATAATAATAATTTCGGGTCAAAATGACTCGAGTGACGGATGAGAGTAACATGAGAACTTAGTAGCGCACGCCGCTTCGGATTTAAGCGGTTAAGGTTAACGATTAATCAATTAAATGATCGTTAATTTAAACAATGTTTGTTTATGGCAAATTGTGTAAACTGACATCCCTGCTGTCAATACAGCTTCACCTGTTCTGATGGTCTTTAAAAGATTTCCTTCTATCAGTTTATCAGCGTCTCATTGTTTCTTCAACTTCACAAAGTGCAGAATCTTCTCCACTGACAGGCTTTATTAAAGGAGACGTAAAGGGTTCTTCAGCTCTGATTGAATCGATGAGCTCCAGCGTGACTCTGAAACTCTTGTATAGTCGAGTGCTGTACGGTTATTGAGCTGTTCAGAGCTCGGTGAGGAAGTGGAACCACAGCTCTTACCGTTCACCAGCACCACAATGTCCCTGAAATCGATCTCTCCGCGCGCCTCCACGCGCGCCTCGCAGCGATACACACCCTCGTCAGCTTTGCTCACTCGCAGGATCTGCAGGTTGTTGGTGGGAAGGACTTGAAATCTGCCTTCAGGAAGAGAGGGAAACACAGACATCAGAAACTCATCACTGCTGTTTATGGCTATATGTGAGTGTGTGAGACAGGTAGACCTATACGGCACAAATTGCATGGGTTTAATCAGGGCTGTACAGTGACAAACAAAATGGATTCCCACCGTTACTGAGCAACAGCGTTTTAGAGGTGTTTTTTGTTTGCCCAAAATGAACTGGAGACGCCGTCCGTAATTGCGTATTACACGAAGTCACGAACGTGCATCACAGAGCAGAACATTTATGCTTTTTTTTTTTTTTTAAATGGCCAATCATTTGTCTAGATAAGACCCTTATTCATCGTCTGGTATCATTTAAAGCCCTTTGAAGCTGCACTAAAACTGTCATTTGGACCTTGAACCGTTTGGGGCCCATTGAAGTCCATTATATGGAGAAAAATCCTGGAATGTTTTCATCAAAAAACTCATCTCTGAGCTCCGCCATAACTTCCGCTAAGTGAGGTCAAAATACGACCATGATCATAGAAGTATATGTAGATACCGCATTGGCGCTTGTACGGATCAATAGAATGAGACATCTACGATCGATATATCTATGACCATGCTCGTATATTTGACCTCACTTAGCGAAAGTTATGGCGGAGCTCAGAGATGATCACGTTCGTCTGATAAGAGGTAAAATAATAGCATAAATACTGCTGGGTTTCTCGCAGAAACTGATGGTTTGTCTAGATAAGACCCTTATTCATCATCTGGTATCGTTTAAAGCCCTTTGAAGCTGCACTGAAACTGTCACTTGGACCTTGAACCGTTTGGAGCCCATTGAAGTCCATTATATGGAGAAAAACCCTGGAATGTTTTCATCAAAAAACTCATCTCTGAGCTCCGCCATAACTTCCGCTAAGTGAGGTCAAAATACAAGCATGATCATAGATGTATATGTAGATGCCTCATTAGCGCTTGTACGGATCAATAGAATGAGGCATCTACGATCGATATATCTATGACCATGCTCGTATTTTGACCTCACTTAGCGAAAGTTATGGCGGAGCTCAGAGATGATCACGTTCGACTGATAAGAGGTAAAATAATAGCATAAATACTGCTGGGTTTCTCGCAGAAACTGATGATTTGTCTAGATAAGACCCTTATTCATCATCTGGTGTCGTTTAAAGCCCTTTGAAGCTGCACTGAAACTGTCACTTGGACCTTGAACCGTTTGGAGCCCATTGAAGTTCTTTATATGGAGAAAAATCCTGGAATGTTTTCATCAAAAACCTTAATTTCTTTTCGACTGCAGAAATAAAGACATGGACATCTTGGATGACATGGGGGTGAGTAAATTATCAGCAAAAGTTTATTTAAAAGTGAACTAATCCTTTAAGTTCAATGGTGTTGTGAGGTTGAATTGTAACTGGATGTTGTTTGGATTGTAGTCAGAGATATTGGGCTATATAAACAAAATTGACAATATTAAGCAAGACAGAAAATGTCTAAAAATGTTTCTTGTTCGTGGACATTATCAGTCCTTTTGTCTGTTTAAGTGTTTTTGTGCTACAAAACGTTCAACCATAAAAAGTTAACGTACAGCCCTGGTTTAATCGTACAGGTTACATGCTGAAACTAATACTCACAAATGGCACACAGATATATAAATGGTGTCTGTGCCAAAGAACCCTTCAGTCTGGGATTCTTCGGATTGATCACTAAACTAAGGTTTGTAAGAGAAGTTAAAGTCATTCTGTTATGATTAAAGTCTTTGACAGAAATATAGTCCTCTCTGTGCGGTGAAATGAAAAAAGCAGAGGATTTAATCAACAGACTCTTTCTTCATCCGAGCACAATAATAGGAAAATATTATCATCAATCCTCAAAACTACTTCTGTTCCCGATTCAAGGACATTTGCTAAATGAAACACCTTCAGGATTACAGCCTTTCCTCTGCTTTTGTCTCTGATAAACACACACCTTTTCTCTTCTCATCCCGGAGAGACATTTATAACCGGCGCTCTAACTAGATTAAAAATAATCAAATCTCCATCTTTTAATCTTGCCGATAGCTTGTCAAAGTTCTGCCTTTGAATTACAATTAAGGGTTTGGCACCTGAAGTGTAGACAGACGTTTTAATTCCCTGAATGTGATTTACTGTTTTAGCATTTCAAACCCAACAAACACCTTTTCCTAAAATGTTTAGATAGCAAAGTGTGTTTGTGCATCATTTTGTACAATAAATGACTGTTCTCCGTATTCAGAAGTCAAATAAAAGCGTCTGATAAATGATTAAATGTAAATGACTCTTGTGATATATTAGTGCTGTCAAATCGATTAATCGCATCTAACATACAAGTTGTGTGTGTGTATATATATTTATATATACTGCACATAAATAAACACACACACACACACACACACACACACACACACACACACACACACACACACACACACACACACACACACACACACACACACACACACACACACACACACACACACACACACACACACACACACACACATTTATAAACTTTTATGTTAGATGCAATTAATCGATTTGATTAATCGAATCTTGCATAAAAGTTTGTAAATATATAATATATGTGTGTATGTATTTATGTGCAGTATATATAAATATATACACACACATACACACACACACACACACACACAAACAAACACACACACGCGCGCACGCACGCATTCACACACACACACACACACACACACACACACACACACACACACACACACACACACACACACACACACACACACACGCACACACACACACGCACTTTTATGTTAGATGCAATTAATCGATTTGATTAATCGAATCTTGCATAAAAGTTTGTAAATATATAATATATGTGTGTGTGTATCAAATCGATTAATTGCATCTAACATAAAAGTTTATAAATTTGTGTGTGTATGTATTTATGTGCAGTATGTACACACACACACACACACACACACACACACACACACACACACACACACACACACACACACACACACACACACACACACACACACACACACACACACACACACACACACACACACACACACACACACACACACACACATATATTTATAAACTGTTATGTTAGATGCAATAGATCAAATCAATTAATCGCAGATTAAAAGCAGACACTGAATGTGATTAATTGCTTTATGCATCTAACATAAAAGTTTATAAAAAATATGTGTGTGTGCGTGTGTGTATGTATTTATGAACAGTATATATACAGATTTATGAACAGAATTTTTTACTTCATCTGAATAATACGAAACTTGGTAAAGGTTTTGGCATTTGCTTTGTGAACACACACACACACACACACACACATTCACACACATTATATATTTATAATATTTTATGTAAGATGCAATTGATCAAATCGATTATTCGTGATTAATATGTTTGTTATGCGATTTTTACGTTTTGTTTTTTAGAATTTTTTACTTCATCTGAATAATACGAAACTTGGTAAAGGTTTTGGCATTTGCTTTGTGAACACACACACACACACACACACACACACACACACACACACACACACACACACACACACACACACACACACACACACACACACACACACACACACACACACACACACTTGTGCTCCTCATGGTCAAAAATTAGCTTGGTCAAAAATTCTTACCAAGTAAAACAAGTTTCGGAAAATATTTATTTCATATAAAATTTAAAAAAATAGTATTTTTGTGCATTTTTCATAAAAATAAACACATTTCTACAACTTTTTTTTAGTTTCACTTTTTTAACATTTAACTTCAGCAATAATTTGTCTTCTTTAAAAAGAGACCAAACTGAAGTCTGTGATCCAAAGCATTCCAGATTTATGGAAATTGTACATTTCATTTTTAGGTGTACGCTCGAGTGATTAACTATTCCATTAATATAATTCAGTACCATAAAACCACCTAAAAACACCTAAACATTATCAAACTAAAATATAGTGCATTTATTTCATTGAAATAAACCAGTGTTGATTTTTGATGGCCACGTGAGCAGGTTTTAATGAAGCGGGTCTCAGTTCTTACTGTTCGGTTCGGACGTGATTTCTCTGTTCTTGTAGAACCAGGACACGGCTGGCACAGGTGAGCTGATGACATCACAGATGACCTCAGCGTCCTCGGCCTGACGAAACTCCTGCGGCGTCTTCACCTCGCGGAACGTCAACTTCTCTGTGACCAAACAAACACAGCAACATTAAAGACCGCAGTGATCTCACATGTGCCTCCTGTACAGAAGAGCCATAAAGGTGCATCTATCCATCATAAATGTGCATCTGTCCATCATAAAAGTGCATCTATCCATCATAAAAGTGTCTCTATCCATCATAAAAGTGTATCTATCCATCATAGAAGTGCATCTGTTCATCATAAAAGTGTCTCTATCCATCATAAAAGTGCATCTGTCCATCATAAAAGTGTCTTTATCCATCGAAAAAGTGCATCTGTCCATCATAAAAGTACATCTATCCATCATAAAAGTGTCTCTATCCATCATAAAAGTGCATCTGTCCATCATAAATGTGCATCTATCCATCATAAAAGTGTCTCTATCCATCATAAAAGTGCATCTGTCCATCATAAAAGTGCATCTATCCATCATAAAAGTGCATCTATCCATCATAAAAGTGCATCAGTGCATCTGTCCATCATAAAAGTGCATCTGTCCATCATAAAAGTGTCTTTATCCATCGAAAAAGTGCATCTGTCCATCATAAAAGTGCATCTGTCCATCATAAAAGTGTCTCTATCCATCATAAAAGTGCATCTGTCCATCATAAAAGTGTCTCTATCCATCATAAAAGTGCATCTATCCATCATAAAAGTGCATCAGTGCATCTGTCCATCATAAAAGTGCATCTGTCCATCATAAAAGTGTCTCTATCCATCATAAAAGTGCATCTATCCATCATAAAAGTGTCTTTATCCATCGAAAAAGTGCATCTGTCCATCATAAAAGTGCATCTATCCATCATAAAAGTGTCTCTATCCATCATAAAAGTGCATCTGTCCATCATAAAAGTGTCTCTATCCATCATAAAAGTGTCTCTATCCATCATAAAAGTGCATCAGTGCATCTGTCCATCATAAAAGTGTCTTTATCCATCGAAAAAGTGCATCTGTCCATCATAAAAGTGCATCTGTCCATCATAAAAGTGTCTCTATCCATCATAAAAGTGCATCTGTCCATCATAAAAGTGCATCATTACATCTGTCCATCATAAAAGTGCATCTGTCCATCATAAAAGTGCATCTATCCATCATAAAAGTGCATCTGTCCATCATAAAAGTGTCTCTATTCATCATAAAAGTGCATCTGTCCATCATAAAAGTGTCTCTATCCATCATAAAAGTGTCTCTATCCATCATAAAAGTGCATCTGTCCATCATAAAAGTGCATCAGTGCATCTGTCCATCATAAAAGTGCATCTGTCCATCATAAAAGTGCATCTATCCATCATAAAAGTGTCTCTATCCATCATAAAAGTGTCTCTATCCATCATAAAAGTGCATCTGTCCATCATAAAAGTGCATCTGTCCATCATAAAAGTGCATCTGTCCATCATAAAAGTGCATCAGTGCATCTGTCCATCATAAAAGTGCATCTGTCCATCATAAAAGTGCATCTATCCATCATAAAAGTGCATCTGTCCATCATAAAAGTCCATCTATCCATCATAAAAGTCCATCTATCCATTATAAAAATGCATCTATCCATCATAAAAGTACATCTATCCATCATAAAAGTGCATCTGTCCATCATAAAAGTGCATCTGTCCATCATAAAAGTGTCTCTATCCATCATAAAAGTGTCTCTATCCATCATAAAAGTACATCTATCCATCATAAAAGTACATCTATCCATCATAAAAGTGCATCTATCCATCATAAAAGTGCATCTTTCCATCATAAAAGTCCATCTATCCATCATAAAAGTCCATCTATCCATTATAAAAATGCATCTATCCATCATAAAAGTGCATCTATCCATCATAAAAGTGTCTCTATCCATCATAAAAGTGCATCTGTCCATCATAAAAGTGCATCTATCCATCATAAAAGTGTCTCTATCCATCATAAAAGTGCATCTATCCATCATAAAAGTGCATCTATCCATCATAAAAGTGCATCTTTCCATCATAAAAGTCCATCTATCCATCATAAAAGTCCATCTATCCATTATAAAAATGCATCTATCCATCATAAAAGTGCATCTATCCATCATAAAAGTCCATCTATCCATCATAAAAGTGTCTCTATCCATCATAAAAGTGCATCTATCCATCATAAAAGTACATCTATCCATCATAAAAGTGCATCTGTCCATCATAAAAGTGCATCTGTCCATCATAAAAGTGTCTCTATCCATCATAAAAGTACATCTATCCATCATAAAAGTGCATCTATCCATCATAAAAGTGCATCTATCCATCATAAAAGTGCATCTTTCCATCATAAAAGTCCATCTATCCATCATAAAAGTCCATCTATCCATTATAAAAATGCATCTATCCATCATAAAAGTACATCTATCCATCATAAAAGTGCATCTGTCCATCATAAAAGTGCATCTGTCCATCATAAAAGTGTCTCTATCCATCATAAAAGTGTCTCTATCCATCATAAAAGTACATCTATCCATCATAAAAGTACATCTATCCATCATAAAAGTGCATCTATCCATCATAAAAGTGTCTCTATCCATCATAAAAGTCCATCTATCCATCATAAAAGTCCATCTATCCATTATAAAAATGCATCTATCCATCATAAAAGTGCATCTATCCATCATAAAAGTGCATCTTTCCATCATAAAAGTCCATCTATCCATCATAAAAGTCCATCTATCCATCATAAAAGTGTCTCTATCCATCATAAAAGTGCATCTATCCATCATAAAAGTACATCTATCCATCATAAAAGTACATCTATCCATCATAAAAGTGCATCTGTCCATCATAAAAGTGCATCTGTCCATCATAAAAGTGTCTCTATCCATCATAAAAGTGTCTCTATCCATCATAAAAGTGTCTCTATCCATCATAAAAGTGCATCTGTCCATCATAAAAGTGTCTCTATCCATCATAAAAGTGTCTCTATCCATCATAAAAGTGCATCTATCCATCATAAAAGTGCATCTATCCATCATAAAAGTGCATCTGTCCATCATAAAAGTGTCTCTATCCATCATAAAAGTGCATCTATCCATCATAAAAGTGTCTCTATCCATCATAAAAGTGCATCTGTCCATCATAAAAGTGTCTCTATCCATCATAAAAGTGCATCTGTCCATCATAAAAGTGTCTCTATCCATCATAAAAGTGCATCTATCCATCATAAAAGTGCATCTGTCCATCATAAAAGTGCATCTATCCATCATAAAAGTATATCCATCCATCATAAAAGTGTCTCTATCCATCATAAAAGTGTCTCTATCCATCATAAAAGTGCATCTGTCCATCATAAAAGTGCATCTATCCATCATAAAAGTGTCTCTATCCATCATAAAAGTGCATCTGTCCATCATAAAAGTGTCTCTATCCATCATAAAAGTGTCTCTATCCATCATAAAAGTGCATCTATCCATCATAAAAGTGCATCTGTCCATCATAAAAGTGTCTCTATCCATCATAAAAGTGCATCTGTCCATCATAAAAGTGTCTCTATCCATCATAAAAGTGCATCTATCCATCATAAAAGTGCATCTGTCCATCATAAAAGTGTCTCTATCCATCATAAAAGTGCATCTGTCCATCATAAAAGTGTCTCTATCCATCATAAAAGTGCATCTATCCATCATAAAAGTGCATCTATCCATCATAAAAGTACATCTATCCATTATAAAAGTCCATCTATCCATCATAAAAGTGCATCTATCATCATAAAAGTGCATCTATCCATCATAAAAGTGCATCTGTCCATCATAAAAGTGTAGAATTCTGAACACATTTAGTATTTATTATAGATTTAGTTTACATAGAGGTCTGTGTTCTAGATGGATATTTTGGTGCCCTAACAGATGAGCCGCGGCTGGAGATGGCATTCCTCCTCTCAGTAATTCCTGAAGTGTGATAAACAGACAGGATCTCTCTCACTGTTGGCTGAAATCATTTTTCTGTTCTGAATCTCATAATTTGGCTTGAGCTGTGAGGTCGGCGCGCTGGGGCTTGTTTCTACACAGAGACTATTACAGGGATTTATTCAGCGTTTACCCTCATTGACCCTCTGAAAACACTGAAGATCTGGCTTGATTTCAGCGCGAGGACACCGCGGAGAATACGGTCCAAACAGACTGAAGGTCATCTGACAGAAACCACTCCATCCTTTCACTTCGGAGAAAAGGAAACCGTCTTGTTAATGAAAGTAGATTTAGTCAAAAACGCATCTCCTGAACGAGTACAGAATCTCCTGATGAAGAAGAAGCAGAAACCAGCGATCTCATATAAGCAGGCGCATATGTAACGGAGGTCAGCCAGTAGTTGCTGTGCGAGTAAACCCTCATTGCCTCATTGTTAGAGCGTCCGACTCTCATGCAGGCGGACCCGGGTTCGAGTCCCGCTTGGAGCGGGTCGGTTCGAACAGGAGGGGTTACATATATGTAAAATAACGTGATCGCCAACATTAAAACATCATATAAATCAAAACTTGCTGATGTTACTGAATGAAATGTCGCCCCAGGATGAGCAATAGCAGTCGGACGGTGAAGCTTTGGGGTGTCGATGAACTCGATCTACTCCATCTGTGTTTGATCATCGCGCTGAATCTCATCTGGAGGTAGTCTTTGACAAAAACACGATTTTCTCAGCTTTTACTGTGTATAATTATTATGTATATTTGCATACACACAAGAAAGCATCTGATCATAGCGATGGGGATATGTTTGCGCCAGCAAGACGACAGATGAGGTCCGTTATGATAGTTTGATTATGAAGTATATCTCAGACTATAGATCTTACTATGCGAGTCTATAGTTTGAATTAATCCCTATTCTTTGCATGTGTTAATTTCGTCAGACGAGACAAGACTAAATATGTTCGTCAAAGACCTTTTTTTCCATGACTAAGACGAGACGATGACGAGACTCCACCAAAAACGCTGTACAAAAACGCTGACTAATGGTGCGTTCACACCGGAGTGAGTGATTTACATGTTAAGTCAATGCAGAGACACGAAACGGCATTCTGCGGCGCGATTCGCGCAAATGAGGCGGCGAGATTGACGCGATTGAGGCGGCGCGAAGGACGCGAATTGAGCATTTTGAACGCGCAAATCGAGAGAATCACGAGAATCGCTCAAGTTGAAAAATATAAACTTTGGCGCATCTTTCGCGCCACGTTAACCAATCAGGAGCTTGCTCTAGTAGTGACAACAATGAGGAGAAAATCTGTATATTAATATCTGGTTCAGACAATATGATTGAAGTTTATGTATGATCAATAAGTAAAAGGTATGAGAAGCTATACATGAAATAAAGCAAACAATTCAGTCAAACATTCAAAGTCAGTGCTAGTCGGCTAACGTTACAACTGCAACGTACAGTTATAGCCTAAAAATATAAAGTAATGAAACTTCTCTTTGCCTTCAGTCTAAACGATTTGCCAGGGAACAAATTATAGATCCATGAGACCAAAGATCGGCCGTTACAAGACGAATTATAGCTGGAGACGCCACAGAGACATCAGAGCCAGCGGCAGACGGCAGAAGGACTGGCCGAGGAAAGGCTGCTCTCGCCGGCTTTGACGACTCACAACTCCGAAAACGGCAGATAAAATGTTCAAATAGGCACTCTTTATATAAATAAACCACATATTTGAGCTTTAAACAACTACATTATTGACTGAAAAAGTCTTAAAACTACGTTTTGTAACACAGTAGATTTTAACAAAAAAAAAGACGTGTAAACACAGCCCATGTCAGCCATTTCTCAACGAGACGAGCCGCTGGCAGAAGCCCCGCCCATGAGGCGAATTCGCGTCTGTTGTGCAGTGAATGTCACGCGCGATTGAAGCGAGTAAACTCAAAATGTTCAAGCGTCCACCTTCGCGCGATTAGCGTGAGTTATTCGCGCGAATCGCGTCCGGTGTGAACGCCACATAAGACTAAATTAACATGCATTATTGTTGAAGAAAAAGGACAAGACTAAAATTTTTTGCATAAAATAAGAACTAGCTTCATTTTCGTCTACAATTATCTCTACTTTTTCATCATGAGATGAATATTCAGCTGTTCAAAATATTCCGAAAGAGTTGGCGCTGTTGCTCAAGTACAGGTCCCGGAGCACTCAATACTTCTAGCGCTGTGTCAACACAATTGAATGGCTTAAGCCGCGGATAGACAACAGCTTCACTATACAGGTGTTTGCAGCAAGTTTTGGTAAACAGTACAGCATAGTGTGCATTGATTAATACGTCAACCATATTTACAGGATCGTTTTATTATGGAGAGTGATGGAGATCAACATTGTTAACATTAATGTGAATGTTTTTCTTGTATTTAGCCCTCAGGAATTGCTTACTAATTGCTCACACTCATACTCATTGATGGTCAAATATGACCATACACCTTAACTATTTTTTAAATAAATAGCCTATATTTTAGTTCAATAATATTTATTGAAAATTTTGAGGAGATCTTTTGGTGCTAAATACTATTTGTGCAATACTTATGGTCCATTAATGACCACTTAAAACATTTTTCTTCTAATATTTGTATTATTTATCTTACAATTAGTGAATTAATTAAGGTTAAAATAGAGAATTCCAATGCAAAGAGGCAAATTAGAGTCATTTTGTGGCTGGAAAAATAATAATTTTCATTTGTAATGCCATTAGGTAATCTTTAATCAATATACACGTGTAGTCTAGTTGCTCAAAAAAGTATTGCAGATCATAACTGCTTACTTATTTGTTGAAATTTGTGCAATTTTAAAATGTTAATAATAGTGAATATTAAAGAATGTAAGCAAATATAATTTAACCCCTAAAAAGTGTAAAATAGTGCTAAAAGGCAAACTTATTTTTCCTTATACGTATGAACAGTAGGCTATACACATACTGAATCAAGATTGAAATCGATATTTGTGCCCATCGTCTCATAAGCTAATGCTGATTTTAAGCATCTACGCTGTAAATCAACCAGTTAGCTATGGTGTTGTGGCACATACACTATGCAGGTTATATATATTTTATGTAACTTATTTTGCCACACAATATATTGAGTTTTCTTTTGACTAGAACTAGACTAAAATGACGAGACTAAAACTTGACTAACAAAGATATGTGAATGACTAAATATGACTAAAACTAACAAGGACATTTGGCACAAGACTAAGACTAAATTAAAAATAGGTGACAAAATGAACACTACCATTACAGTACAGAATGACTCTTTCGGTGTTATCCAGAACATTGTATATGCATTTATTTCATGTGCCATTGTACGCAAGAGAAGCTTTCGGGGGCGTAACTGTTACATCCTTTTGATTTTCCAGACAAAAGCGTCCCCGAGTCTTTCACATAAACATCAGTTTATAGGCTTTCATACACAACCTAGGAAGTTGGGGAAGGTCTTCTGGAGTTTCATTACAAGCCGAGCAAAACTCTCAGTATCTTTTAAAGATTTGATGTCGTTAACCTGAGCAATTTTCGCAGATCCAGAGAATAGTTATTCCCAAAATAGTGTTACCCTGAACATTGTAGAAGCGTGTCATTAAACGGAAGAGAAGTTCTCGGGAGCGTAACTGTTAAATGTTTTTATTTTCCAGGCAAAAAGCGTCCTGATTCTTTCACATAAACATCAGTTTATAGGCTTTCATACACAACCTAGGAAGTTGGGGAAGGTCTTGTTGAGTTTCATTACAAGCCGAGCAAAACTCTCTTGATGTCATTAACCCGAGCGATTTTGGCAGATCCAGAGAATAGTTATTCCCAAAATAGTGTTACCCTGAACATTGTATAAGCATGTCATTGAACGGAAGAGAAGCTCTCGGGAGCGTAATTGTAAAATATTTTGATTTTCCTGGCAAAAAACGTCCCGACTCCTTCACATCTACAAGGTTTCACACACAACCTAAGTCGTCGGGGAAGGTCTTGTTTTTTAAGTTTCATCACAAGCTGAGCAAAACTCTCAGTATCTTTTAAAGATTTGATGCCGTTAACCTGAGCAATTTTGGCAGATCCAGAGAATAATTATTCCCAAAATAGCGCAATGTGACTCCTGGAAGTTAAAGCCAGCCAATCAGCTTTAACCTGCCAATTTTTTGCAATAATTAAGTGCAGAATGCACGAGATGGCCAGCACACAGTCTGAGAAAAAGACTACAGTAAGTAATGCTATTCTGTCTTAAATGAAAATGTGCCAGCTCTGGCGACTTTTAACCTCACGGGTCTCGGCTAATTTCCTCCATCGCGGATGAAATCGTGCTTTGGGGAAGATCTGCGGAGGGGAAAGGTGTGTGGCTGTGGCAGATCAGAATCATCAAAAGGTTTCTTTCAGAGTGCCTTCATTTAAATATGCCTTTATAATATCAATAAAATCTGCATAAATTCAAGCTCAAATCGGCCGAGCAACACCACAGCATTCATGGGAGATATTATATATAATATGAATGAGATTTTTCTTAAATTTGTACATTTATCCAATCCCATTAGCATTCTGTTCCCGTCCCTCATGACTTGGTGTGGGGACTCACGGTAAATCTCCAGCACCACTGTAGCCTCCTGGCTTTGTCCTCGGGCGTCCACAGCCTGGCATCGATATATCCCAGCATCCTCGATGATGGCGTTGTAGATGGTCAGCCTGGACCGCACGCCCTCTGTGTGCACGATCACTCTCTGGTTTGAGATGATGCGCTCGCCTTGAGGACTGAACCAGTTTATGCTGACCGGCTCACCGATGGCTGAAGAAAACATAAAACCAACATACAGTCAATTAGATGTAAAAGCTTGTTTGACATATCACATGCATGCTTCCATACAACCCGTTTCTGATGTTCCGTCTCACTTGGCTTTGCACTTTGGCTCTGGCGGCGTAACTTTAATGAGGGGCCACATGGGGAATTAGCGAGAGCCATATGCAAACTCCAGGAGCTCTCGACTGTAAAGCTGCTCGGCTGAAGGTCATAAAGCAGCCGTGTGGGAGTCGATATTTCTGGCCCTCTGCAATCACTAGGGCCTGAACTCTTGAAGCTCCCCGCGAGAGCACTAGAGTCCCGGGGCAGGTCACGTATGAAGGGACGGGGAGATGGTTGTTAGCGGGTTCAAGGGTTATGGCGTTAGAAAGATGAGAGTTGCATGGACAGAACAGGTGAGAAACGCAGTGGAGGTTCATTGAGGTGATGAATTTGTACATGTGTATCCGTTGGCGTTGTTATTATTGTTTTTCCTGTGTTTCTTCTACTTCTTCCGCTCTTGAGTCTGTGGCAGCTCATAGAACCACTTGCGGGAAAGTTATGAAGTTTGGCACACAGGTAGAGGACAGTCTGAACTGTCACCATAGCCATTTTGGAGTCTCTAACGCAATCCCTCTAGCGCCACCAACTGTTCAAAGTTGCACTCACGTTTATGCGAATACATTTTGAACCGTAAGCACTCGAACAATTTTCCTAATAATCTACTTATCTGTTTGTCTGATCTTCATGAAAACTGAACCAGATCATCTTCAGAATATGCTGACAAAAATGTACAGAATTGAAGTTGATTTGACGAACCGTTCTTGAATAACACGCAAACAAATTTGACGAAGAGCACCCCAAAATGAGCGTAGACTATATCTCCGCAATACTTTAGCGAATTCTGACCAAACTTGGTGTGTGTTATGACCATAGATATCCATAATAAAGGCTATATGTCTCGTCCGCGCTGCTGGCCAATGGAGGTCGACGTCCGCACCTGGCGGCCATCTTGTCACAGTCAGCTCGCTCACTCGTAACATTGTTTTCATGGGTGCTTGCACTTTTTAAATAACCATAACTTGCTAAATTTTGTACCGATTTTTAAACTGTTTGGTTTGTTATAAACGTCAGAGATGTAGTTATGACGCACGTAACAGAGTCCGTTAAAGATGACGAAGTAGTATGTCCCAAAGCTTGCATTCTCTTCTGCTACACACTTAAAAGTATGTACTTTTTCTTCACAAAAAGAGTACATACTTTTAGGACGTAGTATAAGTAGGCGAATTGGGACGCAGCCCCAGCCTTTATTATGGATATCTATGGTTATGACAACCATGACCTGAGGCTAACTGCACAGTTTTGACGCAGTGCCACCTAGTGGTCAGGAGATATGAAAAATGTAGATGCTGTTGCAATTTCTTTTTAGATTCGGTGCAGCATGCAGAGTCGAACTATACCCAATTTTCTCATGTTGATTATTTTGAATTTTGTCATAAAATTCTATATTTTTTACGAGCACATTGGCGTATCGTTACGAAACTCAATATATGTCTTGGGCACCATGCCCTTGTAGTCAAAAGTTATAATGAAATTTTCAAAAACGCTTATAACTTTTGATTAGCTTTGCCTATTGTAACTGGTCTTGATAGGTTCCTTGGGTCCTGTCGAGAACACAGATATCAATTTTGCCATAGTCAGCCTTTTGAAAACTTCTTTTGCTAGAGATAGCCCTGGTGGTTCAGTCCAGGACCATTTGTCTGTAAGGGTAATGTTTAAATGCACAGTTACCTGACAAATATTTTTTAAGTGATCCCTCCGGTGCGAGGAAGACCCGTTTAGATCTGCTCTGACGGGTAAAACATTTTGAGATAGCCCTCCAGTTAGGAGGTTAGTGTTTAAACGCACAGTTACCTGACAAATATTTTTTAAGTAAACCTGACTCTCCATTTTCTTCCACTCCAGATAAGGGTTATACTATAAATATTTTTTATTTCATTCGAATGTTTGAATTCCATTTCTATGTAAAGCACTTTGAATTGCCACTGTGTATGAAATGTGCTATAAAAATAAACTTGCCTTGCCTTTTTCGAACTCCTCCTAGACCGCTTGTCCGATTTTCACCAAAATCTAATTGTATTACCTTCAGACTGTGCCGGCAAAAAGTTATGAACTTTTGTTGATAGAAGAAACCGTTTTCGTATACCGCAGCAATAAAGCTGAGGCCTGATGCCTATATTAATGTTTAATATATATTTTTAATGAAAATGAAAAGAGGCAGAGTGGTGTTTTATGACATATTTCTCCTGGAGCGCCTTGAACGCGCGTCTATTTAGCTTCAGACGCTTGATGTATACGCGCGTCCAATTCACTGTAGACGCACGAATGGATTCAAAATGTTCAAGCGTCCAACTAGACGCGGTAGACGTGATTTTGAGACTCTATTCGCGTTTGGTGTGAACGCAGCATCATAACTTCTGGACGGTTTGGCTTTAGACCAAATTTGACTCTTTAGATTCGGTGTAGCATGTGCCGAGTCGAACGATATACAGTTTCCCCATAACGACCATTATGGGTGTCCGCCATTTTGAATTTTGTCATAAAAATGCTATATTTTACGAAAGCATTGGTATATTGTTTACAAAACTCTGTAAGTGTCTTCGGCACCACGCCCTGAAGTTATAATGAAATTTTCAAAAATGCTTATAACTTTTGATTAGCTTGATAGATTCCTTGGGTCATGCCGAGAACATATATATAAATGTAGCTATAGTCAGGCCTAACTTATTATCCGCCATTTTAATTTTCTTTTAAAAAGTACTTTTCAAAATCCTCCTAGACTGTTTGTCCAATTTTCATCTACAGTAAATCGAATCGTATCATCTTCAGACTGTGCCGGCAAAATTTATGGACTTTGTGGTTACAGACAAAACCGTTTTCGTATACCGCAGCAACAAAGTTGAGGCATGATGCCAAAATGTTTCTGCAATGCTGTAGCGTTTTCAGACCAGACTTTGCATGTGTCATTGTCACCTCACTCTGACCAAACCACATCAGTCGTGTAACAGCGCCACCAATTGGTCGAAAATGATAAACCATTCAATCACATTACTAGTGATTGTATTTGATTTTTGAGCCATTTTGCCAAAATTCTTAATATGTATTTAACATATTTATGTATTTAATTGCTCATTGTTGCAGTTGGTCTGATGGCCAGCGACATGTCGTGACTTCTTTGTGCTTGGCCCATTAATGGCTGCTTGCGGCTATATATTTTTAATATGATTTTAGCTTTTTTAACCATGTTTTCAGTGACCAAAAAGATTTCAGAGTACTCTGTAACAATTAATCAAATTTTTTTCCTCATCCACATTGTGTTGTTTCAAGTACGTCATCATTCATGTAGCTTCATGAACATTATGAAATGAAATCATGTTTTAGAGGCAAAAAAGTCAATATTTTCAGATCTGTCAGGTGTTCTAATTATTTTGGCCACCACTGTATATGTATATATATATATATATATATATATATATATATATATATATATATATATATATGTATAAAAAACGTTCAACTTTGATTACAGAACATAATTTAGTAGCCTACTTCAGTAGGTTGATATATTAACATTATATCAGTTAATGAAATATATGTTTTTTTAAACCTAATGTTTTGTATTTTATAGTAAAGTAACCACAGCTGCCATTTTTACTGTAAATGTCACAGATTTATTTTACAGTGCAGCAACACAAAGGTCAAGGGTTCGATTCAGGAAATGCATGAACTGTTTTTTGTATAAAAAGTGGCAAATGTATAGATTTAAAATGTGATCAACACCACCTGAGCCACCAAGCACCACCAAGCTCCAGAAATGAGCCATATCATAAAATTAGCCCATATGACTCATTCAATATATTCAAATTCTGTTGAAATCAGTGACACAGATTTAATGTGCCATTAGCTGAAATCTTCTCACCGTAGCGGTGTCATTACCAGATGTATTCACATTCAGACTGCTGTCATGCTGCTATAATGAGGCTTTCTGAGCCTCTGATCACGGGCGAAACTTCATGACACGAGAGAGATTGGATGATGACAGAGTTTTGGCTAAACTAACATTTAAACCCATCCCACGGGTTTTTCTCACTTCTCATTTATTTCTAATGCACAGTTTGAGCACAACAGATGGCATTAAAAGTCCATGTGTTTTCGACCATCACACAGAGAAACTGTTGCTGCGTCCCAATTCGCATACTATCCGTACTAAATAGTATTCGAAAAAAGAATTAGTATGTCCCAAATCTTAGTATGTTGAAAAAAGTATTCCAAAGATTCCCGGATGGTTTACTATTTCCGGTCAGAATCCGAAGTGCAGATCGATGCGCACTCTAACGGCTGATATTGCCCACAACCCATTGCGAGATGGACGAGGATTCGATTAGAACTACAAACGCGGATAAAAAGTGTTTAAAAACTTCAAACATGAAGGTTACGCGAGTCTGACGGTTAAGTGGAGAGGATTAGATAAAGTGGTTTGAGTGAGCAATTATCAGTATTTAACCTGACGAAAAGATATTTATTCAATATTATCCACATTATATTTCTCCTTCAGCAGCATTGAGAACTTTTGTAATGATACGTTTGGCCATTAACTTTGCAAACACATGAGAGGAGTCTAAAGACCCACGAAAGGCAGATCAACGAGCGACTACATTTCTCTCCGATACGGTAGGAAATTAAATTGAAAGTGGGGGATTTGAACTGTGACGATGATTGACAGTTTAAACGGTGACGGGACGCACGTAAGAGTGACGAAGTAGTATGTCCCAAAGCTTGCATACTCTTCTGCTACACACTCAAAAGTATGTACTTTTTCTTCACAAAACAGTATGTTTTCTTTTTACGGTCTCTATGGCCGGTGGGGCAGACGGACGCTCGTGACGCCCACTCGCCCTTCAGCGCCGCGAGCTCTGATCAATTTCTTCCTGCGCTGTGTGTTGACGGAGCTCCGTCGAGACACTTTCCGCTCAGCCGCAGTCAAATCCACAGAAGCGAATGCATTTAAGGGCGGCTGGCGTATGAACGGCGGAGAGAAATCAATGTGTTGTCATGGCAACATCGTGTCGTGCATGTGGGTAATCGGGCGATGGAAAAGTTAATCACTGCGTTCCAACAGGTGAAGTCAACAGGTGGGCAGAGAAAATCAAGAGCCCAAGCCATTTAACATACTGTATATATATATATATATATATATATATATATAAACCCGACAGGGCAAACAGGACCAATGCAATTATTTCATTTACCTCATTATTTGAGATATAATAAAGCAAACAAACTTTTTTTTTGACTTTTAACACATGCAACATGACCAGTTATTCTTGATATGAAGAGATAAACACAGCTGCTGTTTATACACACATGCTTTCCCTGAAATTTAAACTCGCGACTGACACCTGTGGCCAAAAAACAGAACTGCTCTTATTTTCTGCTCGCTCTCGCAGCGGTGGTGACGTCACATCCGCAGACAGCGCGGGAAAAAACCTACCCGCCAGAAAATAGGAAAAAGAAGGATACAGGCTTATAGGTGCACCCACTGTGAGCGGACAAGGTGTCAGTATGCTCATCAGGAGATGTTTGAGTCATAAATGGTAAAATAAAAAGGCTATTGTTACGTTTATTTTGGGGAAAAAGTTGCATATAGCCCCTTTAACGCTTATTTTAAAAAGCAAGATGATTCTTTGTCAAATTAGCACGGCATCTTATTTTTAGCAGTAATGCATCTTATTTGTGATCAGATTTTATCATTACAAGATCACCAGTAAGTAAATATATTCAGAGGTCAAGCACTGAAGATGCGTAGGCATCTGTTGTAGGGGAGAGCGGGCACAACCTAACGCTTTTTGACTTTCTCAGTTTGTGTAAATCCACTTGGGGTTCAGAGTGTTTATTTTTTCCCACATTAATTGCACACATGTCTAGTACAATCATGTGGTTTTGTTTCATTAATACAGTGTGTTCTTTTTTCTTGATTTACCCCGAAAGAATGGAAGTGAAATGTGACAACATGCCCCATAGGTGGAGTACATTATAACATGACCAAATAACAGCGTAAAATGTTCCCTGATATAATCAAAAAAATATACGAGACAAACTAAAATATTTTCTCAACAAAATACAATTATTAACTTTTTTAAATAAAATAATGGAATTTTTTAATCATTAAAAATATACTAATTTTTGAGTTTAACAACAAACATATCGCTAAATACAGCATAGTTCAAAACATAATAATAATTAATCATTTCTGAACATTAACTCTCAGACATTATTCACTCTTTTCTCATGGTTTCTCAAAATAATTCATAAAAGTATAGAATATAATGGCATATTTCTAATAGGGGCTCATTGTGACAACACAGCCAACCTGCGCAAATAGGATTTAAAGAACGATCTCAACTGTTAAATAACAGATATGAGATTATAATAATATCGGATTTGTCTTATTTTAAATAAACACAAAAAACAAAGATGAAAACTTTTTTACATTTTTTTTATCAAAACTTTTTGATTAAATTTGCCTATTGTAATGAAATAATATATCTTAATAGATTCCTTGGGCCATGCCGAGAACATAGACACCAATTTTGACATATTTGGCTGAATTTCCTGTCCGCCATTTTGATTTCCTTTAAAAGCCTACTTTTTCAAACTCCTCCTAGACCATTTCTCTGATTTTCAAAAAAATTTAACCAGGTCATCTTCAGACCATGCTGACAAAATGAAAAGGAATTCAATTTGATAAGCTAAAGCGTTCTCAAAAAACACGCAAACAAATTTGACGAATAGCCTGCCAAAATGAACGTGAGGCTATATCTCCGCATCGCTTTAACAAATTCTGACCAAACGTGGTGTGTGTTATTACAACCATGACCATAGGCTACCTGCAGTTTCGGCACAGTGCCACCTAGTGGTCAGGAGATATGAAAAATGTAAAGTTTTGCTGAATGCTTTGGACAAAATTCACAAAACTGGTCTCTTTAGATTCATTGCAATATATTTTCCCCATATCAGACATTTTGGGTGTCAGACATTTTGAATTTTGTCATAAAATGCTACATTTTATGATCGCATTGGCATATCATAACAAAACTCGGTATGTGTCTTCGGCACCATGCCCTGATGACGTTTTGGGGCAGTGCCACCTTGTGGTCAAAAAGTATAATGAAATTTCCAAAAATTCTAAAAACTTTTGATTAAATTTGCCTTTTGTAATGAAATAATAGATCTAAATTGATTCCTTAGGGCATGCCGAGAACATAGACACCAATTTTGCCATGTTTGGCTGAATTTCCTGTCCGCCATTTTGATTTCCTTTAAAAACCTACTTTTTCAAACTCCTCCTAGGGAGGAGTTGCAAACTTGCTCCAATTTTCACAAAAATTTAACTAGATCATCTTCAGACCATGCTGACAAAATGATAAGGAATTCAATTTGATTAGCTAAAGCGTTCTCGAAAAACACGCAAACAAATTTGACGAATAGCCTGCCAAAATGAACGTGAGTGTGTGTTATGACATGGTGTGTGGTGTGTGTTATGACAACCATGACCATAGGCTACCTGCAGTTTCGGCACAGTGCCACCTAGTGGTCAGGAGATATGAAAAATTTAAAGTTTTGCTGAATGCTTTGGCCAAAATTCACAAAACTGGTCTCTTTAGATTCAGTGCAGTATATTTTCCCATATCAGCCATTTTGGCTGTCAGACATTTTGAATTTTGTCAAAAAATGCTATTTTTTTACGACCGCATTGGCGTATCATTACGAAACTCGGTATGTGTCTTCGGCACCATGCCCTGATGACGTTTGGGGATCTTAATTGATTCCTTGGGCCATGCCGAGAACATAGATACCCATTTTTACATATTTGGCTGGATTTCCTGTCCGCCATTTTGATTTTCTTTAAAAACCTACTTTTTCAAACTCCTCCTAGACCGTTGCTCCAATTTTCACAAGAATTGAACCAGATCATCTTCACACCACACCGAACAAAATGTTATGGAATTTAATTTGATTAGTTAAAGCGTTCTTGAATAACACGCAAACAAATTTGACGAATAGCCCGTCAAAATGAACATGAGGCTATATCTCCGCAGTGCTTTAACGTATTCAGACACAAACGTGGTGTGTGTTATTACAACCATGACCTGAGGGTACTTGCAGAGTTTCGGCGCAGTGCCACCTAGTGGTCAGGCAATATCATGCCGAGAACATACATGCCAATTTTTTTGGACGAATTTCCTGTCCGCCATTTTGATTTCCTGTGACATTGTCACCTCACTCTGACCAACCCACATCAATTTCATAATTGCGCCACCTATTGGTCGAAAGTGATAAACCATTAAATCATATTATTACTGACTGAATATATGATTTTTCAGACATTATGGCTGAAATCATCCTTAAATGTCTTTAATGGCTCATTGTTGCAGTTGGTCTGAGACTCCCAGCCGTCTTGGCATGTCTTATTGTCTTCTTTGCGCTTGGCCCCGATAATGGCCTCTCGCCGCTATATTTACAATTACAATCAGCATTTTTTCCCCCAAAGATGCATTCTGTGATTGTCTTTTCTGCTATGGATAAATGTGATGCATTTCTCATCGGGATTGCATGATGCTTAAAGCTACACTGTGTGATATTTTCCCCCATCTAGCGGTTAAAATGTATATGACCATCCAGTGAATATTAGTTTCTGTTCCTCTCAATTCCGATTTCGTTTTAACTCCTACAGTGGCCGATTTAGTCCAAGATTAATATGGCTTCCAGTTCGACCTCGTCCACATTCGACACGGTGCCATCAAGTGTTAAAACGCGAAAGGCAAAAAGCTTGAATACACGGGTATGTCCCTCTTTGGCTAATGTACTTTCAAGATGGAGGGGCAACATGGCGACCCGCATTCGAACCCATTACCGTATGTATTTTCAATGGCATATTATAAACTTACGAGAATACTTTATTACTTGAAAGAAGTAAATATACATTAATGAGCACATATATTTTTGAAAGAACTAAGTGTTTTTAGCTAAGAATAAACTAAAAAAGTTACACAGTGTAGCTTTAAGCGTTCTTACAGCTACGTTAAATACAGGAGAAGAGAAGAGAAGAGAAGACAAGACAAGACAAGACAAGACAAGACAAGACAAGACAAGAGAAGAGAAGACAAGACAAGACAAGACAAGACAAGACAAGACAAGAGAAGAGAAGAGAAGAGAAGAGAAGAGAAGAGAAGAGAAGAGAAGAGAAGACACGACAAGACAAGAGAAGAGAAGAGAAGAGAAGAGAAGACAAGAGAAGAGAAGAGAAGACAAGACAAGACAAGACAAGACAAGACAAGACAAGACAAGACAAGACAAGACAAGAGAAGAGAAGAGAAGAGAAGAGAAGAGAAGAGAAGAGAAGAGAAGAGAAGAGAAGAGAAGAGAAGAGGACGTAATACAGTTCTGTTGTGTGTCTGAGAATTATGCTCATGTCTTGTTTCTAAACACAATAACATCAGTGACCTTCAGTTCTGCTCGGATACTGTTATTGTGTGTTGTATGATTGTCAGTAGTATCAGCACACACACACACACACACACACACACACACACAGCTTTTAAAGGGACAACACTATAAAGTCAAGGCTTGTAAAGACTATCCCACTGAACATACTGAATATTATTAGTGCACTTGTCTCTTATTTCTGCAATCAGAACAGAACAATCTTCATTTTCTGTGTGCACTACACTGTGAGATCATATTCATATTCCTAAAATCATGAGAGATTATTGTGAATAATTGAACATGTTTTTGTAACATGTTCTCTCTGTTAACAGTTACATTTTATAATTGTCCTGTGTTCATTATAGAAAAAAACAGACATTTACGGTGCTGCATAATTGTTGTCTTGAGCTTAATTTTTTCATGTTTACTGCATTTTCAGTAGCACTGAATATTTCTGAAGATAATTGCGAGTCTGCCGGGACTCATTTCATAAGTTCAGAAGAAGCTTGGGCTCTCTTTATAAGGACGCATTAAAGTGATCAAAAGTGACATTTATAATGTTACAAAAGATTCTATTTCTGATAAAAGCTGTTCTTTTGAACTTTATATTCATCAAAGAATCCTGAACAAATAAAATGTACCACGACTGTTTTCAACATTAATAATCATAAATGTGTGTTGAGCATCAGATCCTCATATGAGAATGATTAGTGAAGGGTCATGTGACACTGAAGACTGGAGGAATGATGATAAATTCAGCTTTGATGACAGGAATAAATCTATATATTCACATAGAGAACAGCTGATAATAATATTTCACTGTTTTACTGTATTTTTGATTAAATAAATGAGCAGAAGATACTTTCAAAAACCCTGGTGTGAGGGATTCTTGAGAACACATTCTTACCTGTGCATGTGAAGAACTTAGACTCTCCGACGCTCAGCTCCACTTTATTGAGTGATATTGACACCTGAAGCACGGCTGGGAAAGAGAGAGAAACACAGTTATTCATCGCAGCTACACGGTAATACACAGGAAAATAACAGTGCAAATGTGGTAAAATGCATCAATATCATCACAATCATAGGGCCATATTTTAATGATCTGAGTGCATGGTCTTAAGCTCTTCGTGCGTGTCCGAAATCCACTTTTCCTAGTTTAAAGGATTAGTTCACTTTTAAATAAACTTTTGCTGATAATTTACTCACCCCCATGTCATCCAAGATGTCCATGTCTTTCTTTCTGCAGTCGAAAAGAAATTAAGGTTTTTGATGAAAACATTCCAGGATTTTTCTCCAAATAATGGACTTCAATGGGCCCCAAACGGTTCAAGGTCCAAAGGACAGTTTCAGTGCAGCTTTAAACAACACCAGATGATGAATAAGGGTCTTATCTAGCCAAACAATCAGTTTCTGCGAGAAACCCAGCAGTATTTATGCTATTATTTGACCTCTTATCAGACGAACGTGATCATCTCTGAGCTCCGCCATAACTTCCGCTAAGTGAGGTCAAAATACGAGCGTGGTCATAGATATATCGATCGTAGATGTCTCATTCTACTGATCCGTGCAGGCGCTAAATAGGCATCTACGTATACATCTATGACCACGCTCGTATTTTGACCTCACTTAGCGGAAGTTATGGCGGAGCTCAGATTTGATCACGTTCGTCTGATAAGAGGTAAAATAATAGCATAAATACTGCTGGGTTTCTCGCAGAAACTGATGGTTTGGCTAGATAAGACCCTTATTCATCATCTGGTGTCGTTTAAAGCTGAACTGAAACTGGTCATTTGGACCTTGAACCGTTTGGAGCCCATTGAAGTCCATTATATGGAGAAAAATCCTGGAATGTTTTCATCAAAAACCTTAATTTCTTTTCGACTGCAGAAAGAAAGACATGGACATCTTGGATGACATGGGGTGAGTAAATTATCAGCAAAAGTTTATTTAAAAGTGAACTAATCCTTTAACAATGGGAAAAACGGTCTGCGCGTCTGGCACATGATCCAAAAGGGTTGTCCCCATAGACTGTAAAAAAATATGGATGTAGTGTTCGTGACGTCACCCATAGGATTCTGAAGTGTAAAGTAGGATCGAGCTGGCCGTCGCCATCTATAACAGAAAATGGGCAAAGAGGCGGGACGTGGGCGGAGCTGATGACTAACAGACAGCAGACAAACGGCAATCCATCTGTCACTCAAAGTGGCCACACCCTTAATTATGCAGAACTTTAAGGCTTTATATAATGTAAACGAATGAGTTATAAATAAATTCACCCCCTCACAGTCGTCATGAAGGGCAACATTAGCCGTACAGACCAAAAGCACAGTTTGTCCCAGACTGTAAACATGTGTTCTTCTGCTGTAAAGTCGGCCATTTTAACATGAGCTCAATGAGATTCTGCTCCTCCTGGAGTCTGCCTCTAGTGGCCAGTCCATGAACTGCAGTTTAACTCACTTCAGTATCGGCTTCAGGAGAAACTGCGGGAGGAGCCGCTTGGTTGTCCCTCGTCTCGTAATGAGTCATGGGTGTGTTTTTGGGCGTAACGTGCAATAAACCAATCAGAGTCTCATCTCCCTTTCCCTTTAAAAGCCAGTTGCGCTCGCACCATGAGCGGAATCACTATTTACATGAGGAATATAGACACGAGTCAGTTTAAATATGTGTGTGTGTGTGTGTGTGTGTATTGTCACGATTGGTCAAACAAGTAGCCAATGTCATTGGTCATTACTGCAAATAGGTCATTCTGATACATACAATGACTACCTATTATGAAATTTTTATCTTTATGTACACAATAATAATCTTTTACATTGTACTCCTTTTATTTGTAATATTTAAGTGTGTGTGCTGCGTCCCTGTGTGTGTAATAATCAGAGTGTATGTGTGTGTGTGTGCTGCTGCGCGTTCCTGTGTGTGTAATAAGCAGTGTGTGTGTGCTGCGTCCCTGTGTGTGTAATAATCAGAGTGTGTGTGTGTGTGTGCTGCTGCGCATTCCTGTGTGTGTAATAAGCAGCGTGTGTGTGCTGCACGTCCCTGTGTGTGTGTAATAATCAGAGTGTGTGTATGTGAGTGTGTGCGCTGCTGCGCGTCCCTGTGTGTGTAATAATCATTGTATGTGTATGCGAGTGTGTGCGTTGCTGCGCGTCCCTGTGTGTGTGTAATAATCAGAGTGTGAGTATGTGAGTGTGTGCGCTGGTGCGCGTCCCTGTGTGTGTAATAATCAGTGTGTGTGTGTGAGTGTGTTCGCTGCTGCGCGTCCCTGTGTGTAATAAGCAGAGTGTGTGTGTGTGTGTGTGCGCTGCTGTGTGTCCCTGTGTGTGTAATAAGCAGAGTGTGTGTGTGTGTGAGAGTGTGTTCGCTGCTGCGCATCCCTGTGTGTGTGTGTGTGTGTGTGATTGTGTGCGCTGCTGCGCGTCCCTGTGTGTGTAATAAGCAGAGAGTTTATGTGTGTGTGTGTGTGAGTGTGTAATAAGCAGTGCGTGGGCTGCTGTGCGTGTGTGCGCGCTGCTGTGTGTGTAATAATCAGTGTGTGTGTGAGTGTGTGCGCTGCTGCGCGTCCCTTTGTCTAATAAGCAGTGTGTGTGTGTGCGCGCTGCTGTGTGTCCCTGTGTGTGTAATAAGCAGAGTGTGTGTGTGTGTGTGTGTGAGTGTGTTCGCTGCTGCGCATCCCTGTGTGTGTAATAAGCAGTGTGTGTCCCTGTGTGTGTGTAATAAGCAGAGTGTGTGTGTGTGTGTGTGTGTGTTTGAGTGTGTGCGCTGCTGCGCGTCCGTGTGTGTAATAAGCAGTGTGTCCCTGTGTGTGTGTAATAAGCAGAGAGTGTGTGTGTGTGTGTGTGTGTGTGTGTGTGAGTGTGTTCGCTGCTGCACATCCCTGTGTGTGTAATAAGCAGTGTGTCCCTGTGTGTGTGTAATAAGCAGAGAGTGTGTGTGTGTGTGTGTGTGTGTGTGTGTGTGAGTGTGTTCGCTGCTGCGCATCCCTGTGTGTGTAATAAGCAGTGTGTGTCCCTGTGTGTGTGTAATAAGCAGAGTGTAAGTGTGTGTGTGTGTGTGTGTGTGTGTTCGCTGCTGCGCATCCCTGTGTGTGTAATAAGCAGTGTGTGTCCCTGTGTGTGTGTAATAAGCAGAGTGTGTGTGTGTGTGTGTGTGTGAGTGTGTTCGCTGCTGCGCATCCCTGTGTGTGTAATAAGCAGTGTGTGTCCCTGTGTGTGTGTAATAAGCAGAGTGTGTGTGTGTGTGTGTGAGTGTGTTCGCTGCTGCGCATCCCTGTGTGTGTAATAAGCAGTGTGTGTCCCTGTGTGTGTGTAATAAGCAGAGTGTAAGTGTGTGTGTGTGTGTGTGTGTGTTCGCTGCTGCGCATCCCTGTGTGTGTAATAAGCAGTGTGTGTCCCTGTGTGTGTGTAATAAGCAGAGTGTGTGTGTGTGTGTGTGAGTGTGTTCGCTGCTGCGCATCCCTGTGTGTGTAATAAGCAGTGTGTGTCCCTGTGTGTGTGTAATAAGCAGAGTGTGTGTGTGTGTGTGTGTGTGAGTGTGTTTGCTGCTGCGCGCCCATTTGTGTGTAATAAGCAGTGTGTGTCCCTGTGTGTGTGTAATAAGCAGAGTGTGTGTGTGTGTGTGTGTGTGTGAGTGTGTTCGCTGCTGCGCATCCCTGTGTGTGTAATAAGCAGTGTGTGTCCCTGTGTGTGTGTAATAAGCAGAGAGTGTGTGTGTGTGTGTGTGTGTGAGTGTGTTCGCTGCTGCGCATCCCTGTGTGTGTAATAAACAGTGTGTGTCCCTGTGTGTGTGTAATAAGCAGAGAGTGTGTGTGTGTGTGTGTGTGAGAGTGTGTTCGCTGCTGCGCATCCCTGTGTGTGTAATAAGCAGTGTGTGTCCCTGTGTGTGTGTAATAAGCAGAGAGTGTGTGTGTGTGTGTGTGTGTGTGTGTGTGTGTGTGTGAGAGTGTGTTCGCTGCTGCGCATCCCTGTGTGTGTAATAAGCAGTGTGTGTCCCTGTGTGTGTGTAATAAGCAGAGTGTGTGTGTGTGTGTGTGTGTGTGTGTGTGTGTGTGTGAGAGTGTGTGCGCTGCTGCGCGTCCATGTGTGTGTAATAAGCAGTGTGTGTCCCTGTGTGTGTGTAATAAGCAGAGTGTGTGTGTGTGTAATAATCAGTGTGTGTGTGTGTGTGTGTGTGTGCTGTTGTGCGTCCCTGTG
The DNA here is from genome assembly GCA_033150135.1 of Gobio occitaniae. NCBI lineage: Eukaryota > Metazoa > Chordata > Actinopteri > Cypriniformes > Gobionidae > Gobio > Gobio occitaniae. Next base: position 70,740 of record JARQWZ010001188.1, on the reverse strand, counting down.
TGTGTAATAATCAGAGTGTGTGTGTGCTGTTGTGCGTCCCTGTGTGTGTAATAATCAGAGTGTGTGTGTGCTGTTGTGCGTCCCTGTGTGTGTAATAATCAGAGTGTGTGTGTATTGTGGTCCTCCTATAGGCTCATATCACTAACACACTCTTTAAATAACACACAAATACTGCGCTTTTGACTTTAGAGCAGGTGTGTGTTGGTCAATGAAGTCTCAATATGAACTCGATGTGCACTGAAAACAAAAGTGTTTAAAAATACACTTTACTTGAAGCCTTTATAATGCATATTAAAAGTATTTTTATGCATGAATAATACACTGTATGTAACCACAGTTATAATACATTAAAGCACAATTTCAGATGCAACAAGAAATCTGAAAACAGTATAATGGATTTTAACTTTGGTTACAATTTTTTATGAAAAACACACAATGCATTATATAGTATAATATGAATACTTTTATAATGCATTATACATTATGGCTTTAAGTGTTACCAGTAAATTTCACAAACAGTTACAGAGAAACGGCAAGTAACACACTGAAGTAAACGCAATTTTGAAAAACAGAAATAGTATTTTCCATCTCTAATAATCTATCAATCATTGTTCAGCGTGTGTATTTTAATCTCAGCTATTTCTGAACTGTACAAACATCTTGATGTTTAAATGAAGCACAGCTTCTGTCTCGGTTCGCTCCAGTCTTGTGAATGTGAATAAACCAGCTTTAATCCTTCAGATTTTGCTGTACATTTGCTATTCAGATCTTACAAATCATCCCAGCAGGAGCCACACTGCACAAGATCATGTTCTTCCTCTGTGTTTCTGACTCATCTGAAATCAAAATGCATTTACTTGAAGCAAAATGACTGAAGATATTAGTCTTGTTTTAGAAATTGAGCGAGTTTGTGATTGAAACAAGAAAAAGTTCTCTTCCAATGGGGTCTGGAAAAAATCATTAGTTTTCTCTTTAAATGACGTTCTTTTTTCTGAGCGCATTGACAGATGTTTGTTCTTGTCTTAACTTGCTTAACTCTTTTTCAGTAAACAAGAGTAGTTCTGCGTCTCCAGTAAATATACAGTCTAAAGAACACTGGGTTGTTTTTTCCATGGCTGGGTCGTTTTTGTGTTACCCGGCAACTGGGACAGGAATATACAGGGAGTGCAGAATTATTAGGTACGTTGATTTTCTGATCATATTTTTTTTCCAGGCACATTTGACCAATTCCAAACCACAGTAATCCTAATAACTACTATTAATTTAGTATTTAATAATGTATAAGTGATATATAATTGTTCATGAAGGCTGGAAATGAAAATCACCTTATATTCAGGTGTATATATATTTAATAAATATGTGCATGTATATACTGTATGTGTATGTATATATATATAGAGAGAGAGAGAGAGAGAGAGAGAGAGAGAGTGTATATCATTGATCTTATATATAAATATAAAAATTTTCGTAAATATATACATGCATGTGTGTGTGTATTTATACACAGCACACACACATATATTATGTAAGCACAAACTTTTATTTTGGATATGATCAATCGCGATTAATCGATTGCCCAGCATTAATATATATATAAAAATAAATACCCACATATACCCATACATATGCATGTAAGACACACACACACACACACACACACACACACACACACACACACACACACACACACAAATATATATATATACACATACACTACACTTCACTACACGCACACACACACACACACACACACACACACACACACACACACACACACACACACACACACACACACACACACACACATATATAGGCTATATATATACACTACACTACACTACACACACACACACACACACACACGCATATATATACACACTACACACACACATATACACACACACACACACACACACATATATATATACACTACACACACATACACACACTCTCTCCCACACACACACACACACACACACACACAGGTTTTTTTTTTGTGAAATGTGAGGACATTCCATAGGCGTAATGGTTTTTATACCGTACAAACCGTATTTTCTATCCCCTTACACTGCCCCTAAACCTAGCCCTCACACACACACACACACACACACACACACACACACACACACACACACACACACACACACACACACACACACACACACACACACACACACACACACACACACACACACACACACACACACACACACACAAACACACACACTGCCCCTGCCCCTAAACCTACCCATCACACACACACACACACACACACTGCCCCTAAACCTAGCCCTCACAGGAGACTGTGCAGTTCACTTTCTGTGAAAAAAAACTTGTTCTGTGTGATTTATAAGCATTTTGAAAAGTGAGGACATGGGGAACGTCCTCATATTTCACCCTCTTTTTGTAATACCCATGTCATTATACACATTTGTGTCCTGATATTTCACAAAAACATGCCCACACACACACACACACACACACACACACACACACACACACACACACACACACACACACACACACACACACACACATATATATACATTCAATACCACACACACACACACACACACACACACACACACACACACACATATATATACATTCAATACTACACACACACACACACACACACACACACACACACACACACACATATACTAAGTGCACTAAAGGACATACAAAACAGAACAAACAAACAAATAAATAAATAAATAAATAAATAAAAAGTATCACAATTGAAACCGTGGATGTTGTTGTCTCCAATATGGTCATTTCTAATCAATAGTTGAGTTGAATAAAAACAACAACCCAAAGCTCAGTTTGTCCAGTTTTGACACAGTTTTGTTTCTAACTGACCCATGGGTGGGTTTGTTTGAGAGTGTGTGTTGATGTATGTGTGGATGTCTGTGCTGGAGAGCGAGACAGAAGCCCAGAAGAGGAGCAGGTCGTCAGTGTGACAGAAGTGGCCTACAGATGGCAGTGCGGCCGCTGTGTGGATCTTTAACACGTCGAGCTGCTGATTTATTCCTCTCAGGGACGCCGGTGGACTCCAGCCAGCCTGTCCTTTTATTGTTGGCCTGTTGTAGTTTTCCGCGCTCCAAACGCACCTCGTCTCCTCAGACTCTGCTAACCGCTAACACGTCTGCCGTCGACGTCTAATTTGGGAAGCCACGGGCTGATTAATGACCAAAGCGCAGCCCTGAACTCCGCAATTAGAGACTACGGCTGGCACAGGACTGACTGTGATGGCCGCCACCTGAGCTGGAGAGGAAATGTCACTCCACACATAAGCTCATTTCGCATTTTAAAGCAATAGTTCACCGGGAAATTTAAATTCCGCTATCATTTATTCACTCTCAAGTTGTTCCAAACCCGCATGACTTCTTGTGCTGAGCCCAGGCGGATGGCAGAACTGCAGAACTTCACGTATTTGGCGTGTAACTGAAGACTGGAAGAGAATTAATGATCCAGACGCCGTTCAGAGACAATCAAAAACAACACGAAGCTTGTTTGTCGGACTAATCGGATTAGTGCGTTCATTCATAAACGGCCGTTTGGCAGGTGTGGAAATTAATCTGAAATCGTGCCCACGCAAAATAATAAAACACAAACCTGCGCGAGTAATTAAACTCCAGAAGAGTTACAGCAACATAATGCTCATAAACAGGGTTTCTAATAAGCACAAGTCAGCTTAGCACAACACATTTCGCAAATAAATTAGCCTTTAGGGTTTGTTACTCGTTTAGACGAGCGTCACAGGACATTCAGTGGTAAAAAATATTCTTACATCATCTTTCAAAAGTGTGGGATGTTTTTTAACCCCTAATAAACGCATCCCTCGGGTCTTCAGTGACCCGGGACGTTCCCCTCATTCAGTTTTTTAAAGTTAGACATCAAGCTTCTTAGTATTCCTCAATCAATTCATTATAAACAAATACAATTATAAAAGAATGCCTGTTTTCCCATTCATTTTTTGTAAAAATTGTACACTCTAAAAAATGCTGGGTTAAAAACAACCCAAGTTGGGTTGAAAAATGGACTAAACAAGAAATTGGGTTGTTTTAAGCAAACATTTAACCCAACTGCTGGTTTAAAACAACCCATTCACTGGGTTAAAACAACCCAATTGCTGGGTTAAACAACCCATTCACTGGGTTAAAACATCCCATTCACTGGGTTGAAACAACCCATTCACTGGATTAAAACGACCTATTTACTGGGTTAAAACAACCAAATAGCTGGGTTAAAACAACCCATTCACTGGGTTAAAACAACCCAATTGCTGGGTTAAAACATCCCATTCACTGGGTTTAACCTCTTAACCGGATTGAGGACGTACCCGTTTTCACGTCTATATGTCTATACATCTCTACATCCATATGTCTATATATATAGGTATATACATCTGTGTCTACACAGCTATACATCTATATGTCTCTATGTCTATACGACCATATGTCTATACCTCTATACATCTACACGTCTATATGTCCATATAATTATACGTCTATACATCTATATGTCTATACATCGATATGTGTATACGTCTATACATCTATACGTCTGCGTCTATATGTCTATACATCTATACGTTTTCACGTCTATATGTCTATACATCTCTACATCCATATGTCTATATATCTAGGTATATACATCTGTGTCTACACAGCTATACATCTATATGTCTCTATGTCTATACGACCATATGTCTATACCTCTATACATCTACACGTCTATATGTCCATATAATTATACGTCTATACATCTATATGTCCATACATCTACGTCTATATGTCTATACATCGATATGTGTATACATCTATACGTCTATACATCTATACGTCTGCGTCTATATGTCTATACATCTATACGGCTATACATCTATATGTCTATACATCTATAAGTTTTCACATCTATACATCTCTACATCCATATGTCTATATATCTAGGTATATACATCTGTGTCTACACAGCTATACATCTATATGTCTCTATGTCTATACGACCACATGTCTATACCTCTATACATCTACACGTCTATATGTCCATATAATTATACGTCTATACATCTATATGTCTATACATCTATGTCTATATGTCTATACATCGATATGTGTATACATCCATACGTCTATACATCTATACGCCTGCGTCTATATGTCTATACATCTATACGTTTTCACATCTATATGTCTATACATCTCTACATCCATATGTCTATATATCTAGGTATATACATCTGTGTCTACACAGCTATACATCTATATGTCTCTATGTCTATACGACCATATGTCTATACCTCTATACATCTACACGTCTATATGTCCATATAATTATACGTCTATACATCTATATGTCTATACATCTATACATCTACGTCTATATGTCTATACATCGATATGTGTATACATCTATACGTCTATACGTCTGCGTCTATATGTATACATCTATACGGCTATACATCTATATGTCTATACATCTATACGTTTTCACGTCTATACATCTCTACATCCATATGTCTATATATCTAGGTATATACATCTGTGTCTACACAGCTATACATCTATATGTCTCTATGTTTATACGACCATATGTCTATACCTCTATACATCTACACGTCTATATGTCCATATAATTATACATCTATACATCTATATGTCTATACATCTACGTCTATATGTCTATACATCGATATGTGTATACATCTATACGTCTATACATCTATACATCTGCGTCTATATGTCTATACATCTATACGTCTATGTCTATATGTCTATACATCTATATGTCTATACATCTATACGTTTTCACATCTATATGTCTATACATCTCTACATCCATATGTCTATATGTCTGTCTACATGTCTATACATCATACTTCTATACGTCTATACATCTATATGTTGTCTATACGTTATCTATATGTCTATACGTCTATGTTATCTGTCTATATGTTGTCTATACGCCTATGTTATCTATGTCTAAACGTCTATGTTATCTATATGTCTATATGTTGTCTATATGTTATCTTTGTGTCTATACGTCTATGTTATCTATGTATATATGTTGTCTATACATCTGTTATCTATAAGTCTATACGTCCATGTTATCTATATGTTGTCTATACGTCTATATTGTTTTCTATATAAAAACACCTACATCTATGCAGCAAATGACCTGTGTGAGTTCACACAACACGCTAAAGAACACACTCCAGGTGCAGCTCGTGAGTCAGATCAGCAGTCAGGAACATCTCCCAGAATGCACTGCTTCCTGACAGCATCTCTCACAGCCAGCTTAATTTATTTGATCAAAAAATGTAATAAAATCAGGCATTTGGCAGTGATCAAAGCTGAATTTATCATCATTACTCCAGTCTTCAGTGTCACATGATCCTTCACTAATCATTCTCATATGAGGATCTGATGCTCAAGAAACATTTATGATTATTCCATGAGATTAAGATGAGTTACAATATTAATTCAGCTCATCTCTACTCTATGTTTAACCTTCTGGAAGTCATTGTCATTCAGAGCAGCTTCACCTCATATTACCTGTAATTAAAGCACACAGACGCTGTAATTGACTATGATTTGACAGAGAAATCTACAGGGCGCGCGGGTCTCCATGGGCAGGAGCGCCACAGACACACGCTACACGAGTGGCAATGCATGCTGGGATGCCTTTCGGAACAGAACGGGGGGTTTCTGTGACACAGAAGCACGCATGCTGAGACGCCCTCAGGCGTAAATACAGCTCCAGAGAAGAAGGTTTGTGTCAGCGTTCCTTCTGATGTTTAAATGCACTCTAAAGTCCCGCGCGCACCTGCGGGAATCCATCCGCGGTTTTACCCCGTTTACCCCGTTACGCTCGCCTGAAGCATTCAGAGTTCAGGCATAAATACTGTACAGGAGAGAAGTCGAGCTCAAATAATGACTGTATATATTACATATGTCATAATGTAAGGAAATTCAGCAGCCATTCCATTCTTGAGATGTTTCATGAGTTTTGTTTATTTGACCGATTCATTCAAATAAACATTGTTTCTGTATTATTTTCTATTATTATTTCAAACACTGCCAGAGTATGTTAGTACGGACATGATTCAGACATTCAAATATTTTATATTTATGAACTGTATATTTATATTAGAGCTGTCAAATAGAATAGTCACATTTAACATAACATTTTGTAAATATATATATTATACACGTCTATACATTTATGTCTATATTTCTACTTCTATATGTCTATACATCTATGTCTATACATCTATATGTCTACATATGTATATTTTGCTATTTGTCTATATGTTGTCTTTATGTCTACACGTCTATATGTTGTCTATATGTCTATATATCTATACATCTACGTCTATATGGTGTCTATTCGTTATTTATATGTCTATATTATCTATATGTCTATATGTTGTCTATATGCCTATATGTCTTTACATCTACGTCTATATGTCTATACGTCTTTATTTTTATATGTCTACATGTCTATACATCTATATTTTTGTCTATATGTCGTCTATGTCTATATATCTATACCTTTATATGTCTATGTATAAATGTCTATACATCTATATGTCTATACATCTACTTCTATATTGTTTTCTATATAAAAACAACTACCTCTGCAGCAAACGTCACGTCTGTCTATACATCTATATGTTGTCTATGTTATCTATATGTTGTCTATTCGTCTATATGTTATATATATGTCTATGTGTTGTCTATATGTCTATATGTTATCTATTTGTCTATACGTCTATGTTTTCTATATGTCTGTATGTTGTCTATGCATCTATATGTTTTCTATCTATGTTATCTTTGTTTATACATTTATATTATCTATATGTTGTCTATATGCTATCTATATGTCTATAGACCTATGTTATCTATATGTCTATATGTTGTCTATACGTCTATATTGTTTTCTATATAAAAACAACTACATCTCTGTAGCAAACGTCACGTCTGTCTATACATCTACATGTTGTCTATATTATCTATATGTCTATGTTATCTATATGTTGTCTATTCGTCTATGTTATCTATATGTCTATGTGTTGTCTATGTTATCTATTTGTCTATACATCTATGTTTTCCATGTCTGTATGTTGTCTATGCATCTAAATGTTGTCTATACGTCTATATGTTATCTATCTGTTATCTATGTTATCTTTGTTTATACATCTATATTATCTATATGTTGTCTACCGTATATGCTATCTATATGTCTATAGACCTATGTTATCTATATGTCTATATGTTGTCTATATGTCTATATTGTTTTATATATAAAAACAACTACATCTCTGTAGCAAACGTCACGTCTGTCTATACATCTATATGTTGTCTATGTTATCTATATGTTGTCTATTCGTCTAAATGTTATCTATATGTCTATGTTATCTATAAGTTTACTATACGTCTATATGTTATCTATATGTATATATGTTGTCTATATGTTATCTATATGTCTATACGTATATGTTATCTATGTCTATATGTTTTCTATACGTCTATGTGTTATCTATATGTCTATACGTAAGTTATCTTTATGTCTATATGTTTTCTATACATCTATATGTTATCTATATGTATATATGTTATCTATATGTCTATACATGTTATCTATATGTCTATATGTTGTCTATACGTCTATATGTTATCTATTTGTCTATACATCTTTGTTATCTATATGTCTATACGTCTATGTTATCTATATGTCTATACATCTATGTCCTCTATATGTCTTTATGTTGTCGATATGTCTATATTGTTTTCTATATAAAAACACATCTCTGCAGCAAACGTCACGTCTGTCTATACATCTATATGTTGTCTATGTTATCTATATGTCTATGTTATCTATATGTTGTCTATTCGTCTATAGGTTATCTATATGTCTATGTTATCTATAAGTTTTCTATACGTCTATATGTTATCTATGTATATATGTTGTCTATGTGTTATCTATACGTCTATATGTATATGTTATCTATGTCTATATGTTTTCTATACGTCTGTGTTATCTATATGTCTATACGTATATGTTATCTTTATGTCTATATGTTTTCTATACGTCTATATGTAATCTATATGTCTATACATCTATGTTATCTATATGTCTATACATCTATGTTATCTATATGTCTATACGTCTATGTCATCTATATGTCTTTATGTTGTCGATACGTCTATATTGTTTTCTATATAAAAACACCTACATCTCTGCAAACGACCTGTGACGTGAGTTCACACACCACGCTAAAGAACACACTCCAGGTGCAGATCGTGAGTCAGATCAGCAGTCAGGAACATCTCCCAGAATGCACTGCTTCCTGACAGCATCTCCTGAGCTTTGAGCCGCTCTCACAGCCAGCGAGATGTTCTACAGCCGAGGCGTCTGATTCCACGTCAACCCAGCCGTGTCAGAGCCGCGTGGGAGCGGAAGTCTCCGGTGAACTCCACAAAACAAGCCGTCTGTCACCAGGACTAACAGCGGCGCGCGTCTCAGCACATTCAGCTCTATATCGAAGCGTGTTTAAAGCACAAATGTCATTTGTGAAGTTTGTTTGGAGATGTTTATGACGGGCATATGCTTCATGCAACCTGTTGATTTTGATCAACAAACATTATTTATTCATATTCACTTTAAAGGGTTAGTTCACCCAAAAATGAAAATTCTGTCATTAATTACTTCCCCTCATGTCGTTGGACACCCGTCAGACCTCCGTTCATCTTCAGACACAAATGAAGATATTTTAGTGTAAATCTGATGGCTCTGAAAGGCCTCCATTGGCTCAATGCACGATTCACTCTCAAGACCCTTAAAAGCTACTATAGACGTCGTTACAAAGTCCATCTCACTACAGTGGTTCTACAATAACTTTATGAATCGGCGACAATAGTTTTTGTGCGCAAAAAAAACCCTAAATAACGACTTATATAGTGATGACGATTTCAAAACACGGCCTCATGAAGCTTCGAAGCGTTATGAATCAGTGAGTCGATTCATGATTCAGATCGCGTGTCAAACTGCTGAAATTTGGCGATTCAAACTGCTGAATCGACTCACTGATTCATAACGCTTCGAAGCTTCATGATGCCGTGTTTTGAAATCGTCATCACTATATAAGTCGTTACGACATGAGGGTAAGTAATTAATGACAGAATTTTCATTTTTGGGTGAACTAACCCTTTAAGGTTTCATTTGTCAATATCTCGAATAATCTCAGCAAAAGTTGTATCTGTTAACATTAGTTACTGCACTGTGAACTAACATGAACGTTTTTATAAACTAACATCAACAAATGTCAATAAATGCTGTACAAGTAGATGTTAACGAATGCATAATCTAAAAGTGGGAAATCAATGCATGGATCAAACCTTCAATTCAATTAAAGTCACTTTGGATAAAAGCATCATAAATATAAAAGTGCAAATGAGCCCACAGACTCTCTGCTGAGAATGTAAAGCACTCGTGACCCTGAGAGTAAAGAGCTAATATTACATTTCTGCTATAAATGGACTTTATGGGTCGTAACGCTGCTTCTGCTTAGTCGTCGCTTTGAGAAAAAAAGTGCACGTGACAAATAAAACACATAAAAACTGTATTATCTTAACATGCCGATAACACTAAGAGGTGTGGACAGAATAACAGTTACTGTAACAATAATAGACGGGGCTGTTATGTTTCCAGGTGTCTTCCTGGTTCTGTCATGCCTCGTCTCGTCGGGTTAATTAAACGAGCCGTATGTTTCTCAGCGTGACAGCATTCGGCCCTTTAGGTGCTGCAGATCGAGATCTAAAAATACAGCAGACCGCTGAGTGCTCTTCACACACACACACACACACACACATGCCGCAGGTCTGAAAGGGATGCCTGAAGCGCATTAACACTAAATGCTGTAAATAAGATTATTGGAGAAAACACTATTCCAGTCTTTCTACTGCAAAACTACACGTTTAATTCTAACACTTGCCCTTTTAAAGCAAACCCCACACCATTTGTGTGTCAATGCATCATGTGTAGGGGAGCGCGGGGCACAACCTAACGCGGGGTTCGTTGTAACACACATGTTTTAACCCTTTCCACACATGCCAGAATGACGAAACTTAGTGTATTTACTAGTTGCCATATCAACATTATTTAGAGAAAAAATAGCGCCAACATTAAAAAAATCTCTGGAAGATATTACTAAACATTTATTTTATCATAGCAAAAGTAAATTTCGTACTTTAGTTTAATCTCTGTTTTTTGTGTTTATTTAAAATAAGACAAATCTGATATTATTGTAATATTATATCTGTTATTTAACAGTTGAGAAGTTCTTTAATGCTGATCTAACAGCAGAAGACACGAGCCAAGATTTGAGCCAAGTGTTGTCACAATGAGCCCCTATTAGAAATATGCCATTATATTCTATACTTTTATGAATTCTTTTGAGAAACCATGAGAAAAGTGTGAATAATGACTGAGAGTCAATGTTCAGAAATTATTATTATGTTTTGAACTATGCTGTATTTAGCGATGTGTTTGTAATCAAACTCAAAAATGCTTATATTTTTAGTTATTAAAAAATGCCATTATTATATTTTAAAAAGTTAATAATTGTATTTTTTTGACAAAATATTTTAGTTTGTCTTGTATATTTTTTTGATTATATCAGGGAACATTTTATGCTGTTATTTGGTCGTGTTATAATAATGTACTCCACCTATGGGGCATGTTGTCACATTTCACTTCCATTCCTTCGGGGTAAATCAAGAAAAAAGAACACACTGCATTAATGAAACAAAACCACATGATTGTACTAGACATGTGTGCAATTAATGTGGGAAAAAATAAATACTCTGAACCCCAAGTGGATTTACACAAACTGAGAAAGTCAAAAAGCGTTAGGTTGTGCCCCGCTCTCCCCTAAATCAGCTGCATTAGTTATAATATTCAACATGTTTACTATTACATTCTCATTTTGTAAAAGAAACCCTTGTGAGAAGACACACGGCAGCCGTTTGCTAAGCAAATCAGAACGATTGCTATAAAGTTGCAAATAAATGAATGAATAAATAAAAGGCAATACACACCAGGTAAACAGGGAACGGATTGTTACTCAATTTCACCAAACTTTCCTCAGTTGATTAATCATATAGTAAAAGTGTTTTCTGAAACGTTCTTTAAATATGCAAATTAGGCATTATCTAATTAAAGGGGGGGTGAAACACTCAGTTTCAGTCAATCTCATGTCAATCTTGAATATCTATAGAGTAGTATTGCATCCTTCATATCACCGAAAAGTCTTTAGATTTATTATATTTCTAAAAGAAAGATCCCGAGTCTTTCCGGAAAAAAACGAGCGGCTGGGGGCGTGTTGTGTGGGCGGAGCTAAAGAGTCACGAGCACGCACAGCTATTCCGTTGAGAGCGTCTGAAAGCCGTGACATCCTTATGTGGCGTTCACACCGGACGCGATTCGTGCGAATAATTCGTGCTAATCGCGCAAAGGTGGACGCTTGAACATTTTGAGTTTACTCGCTTCAATCGCGCGTGACATTCACTTAACAACAGTCGCGAATTCGCCTCATGGGCGGGGCTTCTGCCAGCGGCTCGTCTCGTTGAGAAATGGCTGACATGGGCTGTGTTTACACGTCTTTTTTTTTTGTTAAAATCTACTGTTAATGTGTGATAAAACGTAGTTCAGCGGCGCTCATTAACCCCAGCGAGAGCAGCCTTTCCTCGGCCAGTCCTTCTGCCGTCTGCCGCTGGCTCTGATGTCTCTGTGGCGTCTCGAGCTATAATTCGTCTTGTAACGGCCGATCTTTGGTCTCATGGATCTATAATTTGTTCCCTGGCAAATCGTTTAGACTGAGGGCAAAGAGAAGTTTCATTACTTTATATTTTTAGGCTATTTAACTTTACGTTACCGTTGTAGCCGACTAGCACTGACTTTGAATGTTTGACTGAATTGTTTGCTTTATTTCATGTATAGCTTCTTATACCTTTTACTTATACTTTTGTATTATTGATCATACATAAACTTGCATTTAACAAAAAGAGACTGGGTTGAGTTTCATGTCATTTAATGTTATCGCAGTGATAATCATATTGTCTGAACCAGATATTAATATACAGATTTTCTCCTCATTGTTGTCATTACTAGAGCAAGCTCCTGATTGGTTAGCGCGGCGCGAATATCCGCCAAAGTTCAGATTTTTCAACTCGGGCGATTCGCGGCATTCGTTCGAATCACGCGTCAAACGCTCAATTCGTGCCGTGTCATTCGCGCCGCCTCATTCGCGCGAATCGCACCGCAGAATGTCTCGCGTCTTTGCATTGACTTTACATGTAAATCACTCGTGCGAATCGCGTCATTTGCGTCCGGTGTGAACGCACCATCAGGACCCGTATAAGGAAATTCCGCCCAATTTGACGTCACACAGACCCATACTCGAAAAAAAACTTTACGAAACTTGTGAGAAACCGGAAGGAGTATTTTTGGCATAGACTTAATTTTTGAAACTTTGTCCATGTTTAGCACGGGAATCCAAAGCCCTATTCGCACGGGATTAGTATTATCTGAGGACCTCGTGTGATTTAGAAATTACTCCCCACATCTGAATTTTGCGTGGCGCATTCACACGGGATAAGCTGTGATTTTACTCGAATTTACTGACTTATCTCCCGGATATGATGTCAAGACTTGTAAATGTTTTTTCGTTATAGATATAGCTGTATGAAATGATAAACAGTCGTATCGATATCATTTTGATTGTTTTATAGTAATACAAATAATTTAGTTCAATTAGAGAACAGACGCTACAATTAAAAACGAGCAATATAGTACGGCGGAAGATTCAGTTTCAAAGCTAAGTGTGAAAGCGCCCATTTAAGCGAGTTTGTCATTGTACTGTTCTGTTTTTGTGTTTTTCATTAAGAATAATATTAAACATAATATATTTATTCCCAAATTGCTCAATCTAAAGTGAAAGTATAATCCGCGCGGGAATTCATAATGGTGCGCATTTTATGCAGCCTAGCGCCATTCTTCGTGAAAAGATAAAGATAAAAATGCGCACAGGACACCAAAACCTTGCAAAAATTACATACGATCCGCCTAATTCCAGCAAATCACAGAGACGCCGATACGCACGGGACTAATATTATCACAGGACCTCGGTGTTCGGCGAAATATGGTAGATCATTTGCGGAGGAATTTTTACTTTACAAATTACAGACATGGCCGATTCGCACGGGATTAAGATCACAGACATTCTCTGCAATTATTACAAATCACCAGAGGTCCCCAGATAATACTAATCCATTGCGAATAGGGCTAAAGTCTTTAAAAGTGTAAAAAACTCAGTATTCATGAAACAGCATTTCACCCCCCCTTTAAGCATGCACTAATTTGCATACTTTTCCCGAACAGAAATCTGAAGTCAGGTTTGATTTTGTTGACATACAAGTCTTTTTTTTATCCCTACATAAATCAGAAAATACTGTGGAAAGCACATTTTCACCATTCGTTTCAGGAATAAAATGATCTATAAACCAGGGGAATGTTATATGAACAGAGCTTCAGAATATAGATATGAATAAAACCGAAAGGTTTGGCGTGTGTAAAGTTGCTGAAGGGATTTCTGAGTGAAAAAGGTGCAATAAAATAAAAAAAAATTACGACCGTCTGTCAAAATGAGAAAGCCTAACACAATCACTGATTCTGAAGGTTTTCTAGTCGGAGAGAAGATCTCAAATATCTCAAAATTGACCAGTGCATGTGCAATATTTTGCCTGTAGTATCTTCATGTTGAATGCTCATGAAAATGGACTCTTGATCTGTTTATGAGTATGTCGTGTTATGAAAGTGTCACCAATGTAAGGTTACAGTCCTGATGTCCTTCAGCACCTGCTTTACGTAAAGATGTAATCAAGAATACTTTCATCCTTTACCAACTCGCAGCCATTTCACAGTTAACAGGCTCTTAGTAAAGATCCCAACTGTTATTGTGGCTGTACGCCGGGGGAAACTGGCTTTCACACACGCCGGACCCCTGCAGCGAGAAGGACTGTTTCCACACCAGCCTCTCTCGAGATCTCGCTCTTTCAGTCCAAAACACGAGCGTCGGCGTCCGCCCGAGGGTCTGCGCCCGCTGTGAGGATGGCAGCTAGCAGACACGGCTCTTCGGACCCCCGCTGACACACTCACCAGTGCCTTCGACACCGCGGACACTGAGCATTCAACCACTAAAACACGCCAACACAATGCAGAGAGAAACATAACCACTGAAAGAAAGGGATAGGACTCTGCTTTTTTCTGTTAGTCTCTACATCAGTGTCTCTGATACGGTGGCCCGGTAGTGCACAACACAACGAAATTTAAAAAGCATACATAAGTTCACAACACAACGAAATAAATCCACAACACAACGAAATAAAGCCTCAACACAATGAAAAATCCACAACACAACGAAATCAAGCCACAACACAATGAAAAATCCACAACACAACGAAATAAAGCCTCAACACAACGAAATAAAGCCTCAACACAACGAAAAATCCACAACACAACGAAATCAAGCCACAACACAACGAAATCAAGCCACAACACAACGAAATCAAGCCACAACACATCGAAATCAAGCCACAACACAACGAAATAAATCCACAACACAACGAAATAAATCCACAACACAACGAAATAAATCCACAACACAACGAAATAAATCCACAACACAACGGAATGAAGCCACAACACAACGAAAAATCCACAACACATCGAAATCAATCCACAACACAACGAAATAAATCCACAACACAACGAAATCAAGCCACAACACAACGAAATAAATCCACAACACAACGAAATGAATCCACAACACAACGGAATGAAGCCACAACACAACGAAAAATCCACAACACATCGAAATCAATCCACAACACAACGAAATAAATCCACAACACAACGAAATCAAGCCACAACACAACGAAATCAAGCCACAACACAACGAAATCAAGCCACGTCGAAATCAAGCCACAACACATCAAAATCAAGCCACAACACAACGAAATCTAGCCACAACACAACGAAATCAAGCCACAACACAACGAAATCAAGCCACATCGAAATCAAGCCACAACACAACGAAAAATCCACAAAACAACGAAATCAAGCCACAACACAACGAAATCAAGCCACAACACAACGAAATAAATCCACAACACAACGAAAAATCCACAACACAACGAAATCAAGCCACAACACAACGAAATAAATCCACAACACAACGAAATAAATCCACAACACAACGAAAAATCCACAACACAACGAAATCAAGCCACAACACAATGAAATCAAGCCACATCGAAATCAAGCACGAAGCACAAAAATCAAGCACGAAATCAAGCCACAACACAATGAAATCAAGCCACAACACAACAAAAAATCCACAACACAACAAAATCAAGCCACAACACAACGAAAAAGCCACAACACAACAAAATCAAGCCACAACACAACGGAAATGCTCCCGACCACTAGGGGACTCTCGGAGAGCGGTAAAGTTAGTTTTCCTTGCATTGTTCTATAGATTCGCTAATCTTACAAATATTTAAACACTACGATCAGTTTTAAGTGTGCAGTTTTATATCGACATGAAATATCAGTTCAAAATCACCTATGTGCATAATAGCTGAATATTTATACTCGAGAACGCTCTAACCCGCTGCCTCAGCGCTAAGGGAGCGTCTGCCAATCCCACCAAGTTGAAACATATAAATTGTATGAATTAAATTAACTTTTTTTACATTTTCAAATTCCAATGTTGTGTTGTGCATTATTAAGTCAGTTTTACCAATACAATCAAGCTGTGGAATTTTAACATGTCTGTTTTTAAATGTTAAAATCAATTTTAATTCATACAAATTATACGTTTCAACCAGTTGCCATGGTATCGGGTCAAAGCATTCTCGAGCATAAATATGCAGCTATAATGCATGTAGGTGATTTTAAATTAATATTTAATATCGATAAACAATGGTTAGCCTACATACTGTTAAAACTAATTGTGGTATTGATTTCTTTGTAAGATTGCCGACTCTATAGAACAGTGGCAACTTTACAGCGCTCCGAGTGCCCCCGAGTGGTTGGGAGCATTTCCATTGTGTTGTGGCTTGATTTCGTTGTGTTGTGGCTTTTTCGTTGTGTTGTGGTTTCTTTTCGTTGTGTTGTGAACTTATGTTTGCTTTTTATATTTCGTTGTGTTTTGCACTACTGGGCCTCCATTGTAGTCTTGAGCTTTCTTCCGGGAACGTCACAATATATACCTCATTATAATAATTAATATGCAGAATAAAGGGGCGGGGCCTGGTTGAGTGTTGAAACTGGCGGTTATGGTAAGGGGCGGGGCATTTCCCAAACACTCTGGAAGCGCTTGACCAATCACAACACACTGCTCCAGCCGACCAATCAGAGCAAAGTGTGCTTTTCAGAAGGAGGGGCTTCATAGAGACAGGAACTAAACAGAGCGTTGCTAGCCGCGTTTCCATTACAGATTTGCGTAAAACTTTTGCGATATTTTCTAAAAGTCGATAAAAAAATATTGCGAAATGACACCGTTTCCATTAACTGATGTTATGCGACTAAATCATTTTTTTCCTCTCCTGATAAGTCATTCCAAAAATTATGCTACGTATGTTGTTAGGTTTATGTATATCTTAGCCACCGCACGCCATTATTATTAATGGAAAGAGACGTGTGTGTTATCCAAGCACTGATGGCAAGGAAAGCACCTTATACTTGAGCGGCACATATGAGGTGTTATGATAAATTGTGGCATTTTATATTCTATTGTTTTTTATGAGTTTAATAAAGAACTCAGTCTCGTCTTCTGTCCAAACATACCATCATCTGTAAAGAATGATCGACTTTTACATACGCCAGGTGTGACGCATTGCCACATACAGGGAAGAACGTTTGAATTTGATGGCGGTAACTCAAAGTTTTTTTTTTTCCACTTCATTATTTTGTCTCGGAATTTCGTTTGTTGGAAATATGAAATGAATTTAGAAATGCTTTTGAAATGAAAAACTTTGCGTTTAATAAACAGAATATATTTTTGAAATGAAGACAGCGTTTGGAGTGGAGTGTAAAATAATCCATTCCCAGAATCCACGGCCTTTGCTGTTATTGTGAGTGTACACAAATAAAAGTAGACAGTTTATAGTGTATAATTATATCTTGCACTGATCTGTATGCCTAAAAATTACAGTATTGTGAGTTGTTTCCGCTGTCATAAAGAAAAAAATCCATCAGAAGGCGCAGACGACTTCATCGGACAGAGGGTTAAAGAAAACGCAGCCTTTTTAGTTTGATAGTTAGGCTATGTTTAAATATTATTATTATTTTAATTTCATATGTTGATTATGAAAAGTGAGCAGCATGAGTAAGGCACATAATCAGATGCGCATATGTCTGGGGACATTATTTTGAGCACTTCGTTGAATTGTGTTTTCAAGAAAATCTCTTTAAAATTAATTTCATTTGTATAAATTGTATTTTAATTGTGATCAATGTTTAATCAACTATTCGGCTGTATATTTAATAAATAAGAAGCGTACCAAGATCGTCGGGAATGGATTGAGGTGCGTAACTGGGCTGTTTGCGCGGCCTTTGAGTGAGGCTGAAACTATAGCGTCTTTCTGTTTTAATACATTTCTTGAATACATGTCTTAATTACAGTAGGCCTATAGATAGTTATGATATTTGTGGCTGCACCGGGGTCCGTCATTACTAGGTTAAAGTTACGCCACTTTCCTTATTAGGAGAAAATATGGCGTTTTAAGATCATATTAAGATCAGATACTTGAGTGGAAAAAAATAATATGAAGGCCCTATAATGTGGGAGCGATGCGTGTGTCACAATCACCAGTAAGAGTGCCCCTGATTACCACCTGAGGGCACTCCACCCCGGACTTGTCACTTCATCATAAACTACATTACCCATAATCCTTTGCCCGGACTCATCTTCACTCGTTGTTTGCACCTGTGTCACATTACCCCATTACCCCAGCCTATATAAACCATGTTCACTCTGTCAATCATTGCTAAGTCTTGTTTGTTGTATATACTGCATTTCTGAGCGTTTCCCTGGTTTCATGTCTCTGGTTTTTGGATTTCTTGCCTGTCTCCCGGATTACCCTTTTGCCTGTCTCTCCTGCCTTGTTTGCCTGTGTGGACTGCTTGCCTGTGTATGACCCTTTGCCTGTACTTTTGACTACGAGTGTGGATTACCCTCTGAATAAAGCTGCGTTTGGATCCTCAACCTCTGTCTCGGAGCAGTACGTTACAGAGTGACCGTACCAGGTGACCTGAATGCGAAAAAACTGTTTCCATTGCAGTTTTGCGAAAATTTCCTTTTTCGAATTGCCTGAAAAATCACTTCATGCGTGCTTAAAAACTTTTCTGCGATATATGGGAGTTTTTGCAAACTTGACGTGTTTCCATTGGGCATATTTTCAATTTTCAATTTCAATTTGCGCAATTTGAAGGGTAATGGAAACGCGGCTACTGACAGACTGTGAAGAGAGGAGCCGCAAACCAACCAGTGTTAATTTAACTAAATAAAAACCCGTTTTGGATGACAAAAACTATGACTAATTTTCGTCAACGAATAAAAACGAGAGGAAAATGTTAGAGAGGGACGATTCGGGAAGAGATCCGGTCAGAACTGATGTCATGTATCACGGATGAGCTCGGATCTAACGGCGGAAAAACGTGGCTCCGCTTCAGAGCGGCTCAATCAATCAATAACACACATTTATGACAGGTCATGTTTATGAACTAATGCTGATGATGTCTACTGTACCATGTTTATATCGTCATATGATTTAGATGGTTGTAACGATGCATATTTGATCTCCTCATCTGAACTGCAATAGTAAGGCATTTCAAAATAAGAGTCCCGGTATATTTCCAGCTCGTTTATAATTAAAGTCACGCATTATACACACGTTTGATTACACAATAAACTGAGTTTAATTTCATTCCCATTTCATTCACAGGCAGGAGGAAAGACTAAGATCAGGATTTGACACATTATTTATTAAAGTATCAGATAGTTCACTAAAACTATTAAAACATATTCATTACTTGAAATTAAAAAAATAAATAAACGTAGACTTATTTGAAGCTTTATCTTAACCTGATATACTAACTAAAACAGAAATACAACATTATAAAAACTATATAGATGTTTTTAAAAAACAAACATAAAAAGTGAATTGAGCTCTTTCGTGTATTTTTGTGCTTGAACGATCAAAAACACAATTATGTCCAAATGTCAGTGTTGTCATGTATTCAGTAACAGTCGCCGATGTGACCCTTAAATGTTCAATTAATGCTTTACTAAACTCATTAGATTTGAGTCGACTAAAACTCAGAACAATACAGGTGACTAAAATATGACTAAAACTAAATCAAAATGTGCTGTCAAAATGAACACTGGCTGCAACGATGGAGGATATGAGTTTTTTTGCATGAAAACCTGCCCAAAAACAACATCAAGACTATGTAAAAAAGCCTCTTTAAATCCTGCCCTACCCTCTTCATCTGGTTTCACTCTGAAATACGTCACATTAAAATGCTGTAAACCTTTAAAGAGCGAATTTCTATCTTTTTTTAACATCACATCAAACATCGTGAGTCTCGATCAGTCTCTCTATATTGGTGAAAAGACACTGTTATATTCAATATTATTAATTAGACTGCACTGACATGCCCCTTTTCACAAGATGTAAAATAAGTATCTGATGTGAGTGTGTGTGTGTCTGTGTGAATTTTTGGCTCAAAATACCCCACAGATCATTTTTATAGCATGTTAAAATTGCCTTTTTGAGGGTGTGCAAAAGCGCGCCATTTTGGTGTGTCACTTTAAATGCAAATGAGCTGCTGCTCCACGCCCCCTTTCAGGAAGAGGGCGGAGCTTCAAGAGCTCATACCGGCAACAACAAAACAGGACAATCTCACGCACTGAACATGTCTGAAACTGTCAGTAGTGGAGTTCAGTTCGAACCGGAGTCGGACAATGATGCTTACAGAGTCAGAGAGTAAATGTTGCATGGAGACAGAATATTAATTACGGTTATAACTTATGTTGTCATCTTGCTTTTATCCACTATTAGTACAAGCCTGTTGTAGCAGACCCTGTTCGAATGATGGCCAAAGCTTTACTGATGAGTTTTTTGGAAGTTAATTGTTCATCATACAAAATATGAAGTGTGTTATCACTCCATAAAATCACGTAAGAGCTTAATAAAACACAGTAGTGTGCATTATAGTGCATTAAAGTAGGGGGCATAAAGTAAATGAAATTAACTCTCTCTCCCTTGCATTATCATCAACATACACAGTGAACTACACACAAACACTCGTCGCAACTAACAGTAAACTAATGTACACAGACCTTATGCAGTTTTGAGACTGTTTAGGTTTTTTGGGGGGTTAAATGGATTTGTATCATTGTATCATGTCCACATAAACACATTTATATGCAAATTATTTTTTTATTGTATAAAGCACAAAAAAAAGCTGAAAAACAAGAAGTACTAGAAAGTGTAGGGAGGTGAAATAAAGTGAATGAAATCTATAATGCTAATAATCTCAGCATCCGTCTTCTTTCTGTTCTCGTGTTGAACCAAGAACATGAGGTGATTTGGTTTTTGCTAGAAAGGCCACAGACAAACAGATCTGCTGCTGATAATAAAAATGAGAGCGAGCTTTACAGCATCGGGAAACTATATTACACACCAAAGCCTCTCTCAGACTCGCCGTCCTCATAACAAATAATGAACCCGGGAGCCTTCAGGTGCATCAGGACAAATCAAGAGCACTTCTATCACTCGTCCTGAAATCTATCCTAATTTAATGTATTTAAAGGCGACCTATTATGACCCTTTTCACAAGATGTAATATAAGTCTGTGGTGTCCCTAGAATTTGTCTGTGAAGTTTCAGCTCAAAATACCCCACAGATCATTTATTATAGCGTTTCAAATTTGCCCATATTGGGGTGCGAGCTGTTTGTGTGTGTCCCTTTAAATGCAAATGAGCCGCTGCTCCCCGCCCCCTTACCAGAAGAAGGCGGAGCCTTTGCAGCTCATGCTTTGGATAACAACAAAACTGGAGAATGTCACGCAGCTAAAACGTCAGAAATTGTCAGTAGCGGTGTCCAGCCTTATCTTACCCCCGGCACAATGCGACGCTAGGCACGGCGGAAGTGTTTTTTGCTAGTTTTGGTAGTTTCAGCCCGACGCAGTTATCATTTTCACGTCCAGTGCCGCCGTCAGTTCACCTGGTCTGAAAACGAGATGTGTTCAGACGCATTGCTGCTATTTTGAGGAACTGAAAACGACTGCGCTATTGACCAACACAAACCTGCTCTCAAGTCAATAGCGCAGTATTTGTTGTGTTATTTAAAGGTGTCATGAACTGGCTTTTTAGTGTGCCTTTTTTGTGTGCCTCTACGACGCATGCGTGAGAATATGAGCAGATCCGGCGTTCGGGAATCCATGAAATGCACACTTAAGCCCCATTTTGAGAACTACGCCGAGACCTAAAGCACGATCAATGTAGAATTCAACAGCTGAGACACGCGCGTCTTCCTCTGCTCGTAAACAAATCTCTTCTGGGTCATGTGTCCGAACGCCGGATCTACGTCATATTCTCACGCATGCGTCGTGGAGGCACACACGGAAGACAAGAACAAGCTGGATAAAGGTGTTATTTTGATTTTTTTTTGCGCACAAAAACTATTGTCGTCGCATCGTAAAATTATTGTAGAGCCACTGTGGTGAGATGGACTTTGTAACGACGTTTTAAGTGCCTTTTATGGGTCTTGTGAGTGTAAATGTACTGAATGCCAATGGAGGCCGATCTGAAGCCTTTCTCAGCATCAGCTTTACACTAAAATATCTTCATTTGTGTCTGAAGATGAACGGAGGTCTGACGGGTGTCGAACGACATGAGGGTGAGGAATTAATGACAGAATTTTCATTTTTGGGTGAACTAACCCTTTAAATAAAATATCTCGCTTGGCATTGAACGTTGAGCTTTGTAATTTTACAGGTATTATTTATGCTCTAACAGCAACATTACACACTAACTAAAGTTTGAAAAATGGGATCACGAAGAACAGGACCTTTAAAAATAAAAGGATTCCTCTCTCTGGAGAAGCGTTCAGTCTTTCCGCTCGCATGTAAATAGTGATTCCGCTCATGGTGCGAGTGCAACTGGCTTTTAAAGGGAAAGGGAGATGAGACTCTGATTGGTTTATTGCACGTTACGCCCAAAAACACACCCATGGCTGGATCATGCGCCGGACGCGCAGAAAATTTTTCCCGCCGTTAAACTAGCAAAAGTGGATTCGGACACACCCGAAGTGCTTCAGACCATGAGCTCAAATCGGTAAAAAAGGGGACATTATGTTTAAAACAGAGTCGACAACTATTACGTTTTATTAACTAGTTGTTGTGGAGTTGATTCAACTCATCGACTAGCATGTATTATATATTTTGAAGTATCTTATATCACTAAATAAATAGCGTGGTCTGTGCATTCCTGTCTCTGACGGTCCGTGGGATGCTATTTAAGTCTGTTTGTCTTTCCATCTGTTTGATTCCTCAGGTCATTTCCAATCTCATATTGATGTGGCGCAGCGTCTGGACCGGTGAGATCATGCATCTATTTTTCAATTATTCATCCGAGCGCTGTTCCAGGAATGCCGTCTCGCAGTTCATCTGATCCAGATCCCAGCAGATATTGTTAGGACGTCTGAGTGAAAGGGTCACATCCCAGTCACTCTCTCCCTCCTGTTATCTCTTTGTCCCGTCTGTGTGTCATTTCCACTTTATTCCTCTCCTATTTCGCTGACATCTCACAAAATCTGCCCCGAAAGCCTTTGAAATGGTTCTATCACGTCTGATTCTGGAGCTGAAGATGTATAGGATGGGATTCAGTCTTACAGACACGTAGAATGAATCTGAATCGCAAATGAAGCTGCTCCTCTGAAACGAACAGATCTCGGAGAAACACCTCAAGCGATAAAAACAGCGTTCCACATCCCTGCACGTTTGAATCATACGCTATGAAAGTACATAAACACAGACACTTCCTACAACATGAGCCCCGTCTCAAATCTTGTCATGCTGAAACGTGCAAGAACACAACTTCTCAGTGTTGCCACAAGGGACACTATAGCCATCCTTAAAACAAATCTTCTTCTACTGTCAGATTTTCTATGAACACTACTACTCAAAAAGTTTGATATCACTAAGGCTGATTCCGAAATCGCCCCCTTTAACCTAAAATAGGGCATTATTTGAGGGAACAGCCATTTGTAGTGGTGTCCTCATTCAAGTGCACTCATTCAATCCCACAATGCACCGCAATAACGAGTGTACAGCCGATACACTCAACGGATATATCTAAATTCACTCACTAGTTTTTAGTTTTAGGTTTTTCGTTGTATACGTTGCACTTATGCGAGCACACTAAAGAACTTTAAATGACGTACTTGCGTCCTGTCGTCATCATCTATGTGGACGGCATCTTCACATTGATTGCTTTGTAAACGGATGTGGATCTGACATCAGCGCGTTGTCAATTCAACAGGTAACTTTGACGATAATGAATAAACATACGCATATCATTGCCACTAGTGAACAGTGGGCATTTCTTGCCAATTAGTTTTGTTTAAAAGTAGACATTTCAAGCTTTCTCTACACATATTTCTCATGTCTTTGAGGCAAGTAGCCTGCAGAGTTTGGGTTTATTTATGAGACGTGTTCAAGTGCAATGCAAGTGATCGCGCCGGCGCATCCATGTCATGATTATTATCTGCTATAGCCTATTTAGCAATTGGCTGATGAAACATTAATTAAAATTAAGATACAATTGAGATAAGATTAAGATATTACGATACCGCCTCCTCTTATTCAGTCCGGTTAACCCTCTAAACACGGCGAATGCGTGTTCTGCTGGATTTTTCCTCATGACAGCGTGTTAGTTAGGGCTGTAGCGATACACTAATCTCACGATACGATACGATACACGATATTCAGCTCACGATACGATATATATCACGATATTCAGCCAACGATACGATTCGATACGATTCGATATAATTCGATACACTTACATCATTTTCTGAAAGATTTAAAGGGGACAGAGTGATTTTGGTGACATCTTGTGAGTGTTTCATTTACTTGGATTGAATTAACTGAACTGAAAACTAAAATCATCAATTACACAATATGTCTCTGACGGGACAGAGAGTCTACAGCTTGCAAATGCTGGACAAAATGAATCAAAGATGTGTTGAGAAAAATAGTTCCATTTATTGAAACAGTGCAAACTGTAGCTTACAAGCCTTTGAAAAGTAAATAAAGTGCAGTATTGCAATTAACAATGGAGCTTTAAAAATTGCAGCAAGTGGCCTGTTCTGAACAGTTTCTTTGACAGCTTTTTTAGCTTGACACTGACACTTGGTAGTATTTCCAGAGTATTTCACGTTTGTGTCACACAGCTTGCAAACCAACCGCGATGCTTTGTCTAAGTCAACGGTCTCCAACCTTTTTTTCATTTGAGAGCTACTTTTTAAAAAAGAAAGTCAAAGAGAGCTACTCATGTTATATAATACTTAAAACTCTTAAATAATGCATCATAATTCTCATATTAACAACTATCCAAACTGTTTTACACCTGAAAGAGTATAGTAGTAGTTCCAGTAGTCGGTACAATACCACTATTTTTTTTTTAAATAAATGTTTTATTATATATGATGAAAATCATAAGTAAATAATACATAAACATGTAAAGGCTAACGTATGCTGTTTAAAAGTAAACATTGTTTATAAATGAAAGATCAAGTGAAAAATAAGCAACCATTAATAATTATATAATTAGTATTATTTATTTCATAATTATTATTATTAGTAGAGACGTATTATTATGACAGAGATGTAGCTAAATTTACTGTAGGCTACAATCTGTGGTCAATCTCTTCACGTTAAACCGAACTTTTATTTTGACGGGTTGCCGTGATTACCAGTGTCTGTGTTCATGATGATCTGACAGTGGGTGCGCATCTCATTCAGCTCCCTAGTTCAGTCAGGGCACTGATCAGGGATCAGCCCATTGACTCATGTCCTGATCAGTGCCCTGACTACTGAACCAGGAGCAGAATGAGACGCAGCCAGTTTTCTCAAATGAAACGGTA
Organism: Gobio occitaniae; assembly: GCA_033150135.1. Classification (NCBI taxonomy): domain Eukaryota; kingdom Metazoa; phylum Chordata; class Actinopteri; order Cypriniformes; family Gobionidae; genus Gobio; species Gobio occitaniae. The sequence continues at coordinate 44,452 of JARQWZ010001188.1, read as the reverse complement.
AATTCTCATGAAGTGACGGTTTATGTGTTCGTGTCGGCAGAGACTACAAGAGCGAGTGCGCGCGCGACGCTCGTCATCCACACAGACGCAGAACATGCAGGAGTAATATTTAAATAGTATTTTGCAGTTTATTATTTACAGACACTAGTATATATTCGGCTTCAGTCTGGAGCCCTGCGCTTAAATGAACATGGAAGCGACTGAACGCAGCTGCTATGGTGAGCTATTTTTAGAACAGACCCGCGGGCGACTCGTGTGGTCCTCGCGGGCGACTCATGTTGTTGACCCCTGAGTCTAAGTCGTCGCTTTCCTTCTTCTTTTTAAACCCAAAGTGCTCCCACACATCTGCTTTTAAGCATGAAGGCGCTGGATTTATATTCGCCGCCATTTTTTTGAATCTCCTCGCTCTGACTCCGTAAACAAGAAGAGGTAGACGTCGGCGTAAAGTTAGTAGTACGGGTAACTTGCTCTACAGCGGTACTAGCGGCTGGCTGACCAAATCGCTCTTCCTGCAACGCAAATGGGGGTAAACACGGGGATTTGAATGGGACTTATGTATCGATACTCGCGGCTTAAAAATCGATACTTTCTTGGGAGAAAAAATATCGATTTATATCGCAGAATCGATAAAATTGCCCAGCCCTAGTGTTAGTATTGATGTGACCGGTCTGAATTTCGTGCGGGATTGCACATAACGATAATTCTACTCATTCCCGCAGATTTCGTGCTTATCTATGCGTGCGTCAGGTCTTAAAAGGACAGAAGTTATTTATTATTCAAACTACAAAAAGACAAACAATCACTTACTGCTCTTCAATGATTAACTTGTGTAACTTTAATGGATTCATCTGCATTTAATTTTTTACAATCAAGATTATCCAATGTTATTTTAAATTTGATTACTTAGTTTTTTTATATATATATTCAGTTTCTTATCTGAATACCGTTAGACCTACCTGAAAAATTAAAGCAGTCTATTTCATTTGTATCTTTATTCTATTATATTTATTTGTGCTATTGTTTGTAATTTGTTTATTTGTTCTTATTTTATTGCTGTTTATTCAATTTGAAATCAAGCTTCCTTGTGCTGTCTGTAAGCTATTGCAACACAATTAGTTAGCAAATATTTGTGAGATAATTGTAAGGGTAATTAATCAACATTTATATATAAGAAAAAGCTTAAAAGATTTATCATATAAAGTGATCTCTTCAGAAGAAATGCTTAATTGCCTAGACTTTCAATAGACGGACAAAAAAAGAAATACAAATAAAACTATCTATTTGACTGTTTAAGCAGCGTTTTTCCCCGTGGTATCGAAAATGGTATCGAATATCGGTACTTTTTTAGGTATTGTATCGAAGTTAGAAATTCCAGTATCGTGACAACACTACTTTCTACAAAACAAAACTTAATGAAGGGGTCAAAATCATTTCTGACCTTCTGTCTTCTGACATATTGTGCATCTTTTCACTTTTCATAATCAATAAATTTATAAATAACATTATAATATTTAAACATAAACAGGAACTTCCTGTAAATGCTCTGTAAGTCCGAACCATACAGAAAATGCTTTCACACTAGAAACCAACCGAACCTTTGTTCAGTTTGATCCGGATCGAGATTACCTCTTTTTGTCGGACCAAATTTCGTCTGTTTGGTCCGGACCGTGATCCGCGGGAGGCTTCACACCTGTCATTTTGATTCAGATCAAACTGAAAAGTCCGAAAATCCAGACCAAACAAGGTAGGTTTTTAAAGCTACACTGTGTAACTTTTTTAGTTTATTCTTAGCTAAAAACACTTAGTTCTTTCAAAAATATATATGCTCATTAATGTATATTTACTTCTTTCAAGTAATAAAGTATTCTCGTAAGTTTATAATATGCCATTGAAAATACATACGGGTGAGGGGTTCGAATGCCGGTCGCCATGTTGCCCCTCCATCTTGAAAGTACATTAGCCAAAGAGGGACATACCCGTAAATTCAAGCTTCGCCTTTGGCGTTTTAACACTCGATGGCACCGTGTCGAATGTGGACGAGGTCGAACTGGAAGCCATGTTAATCTTGGACTAAATTGGCCACCGTAGGAGTTAAAACGAAATCGGAATTGAGAGGAACAGAAACTAATATTCACTGGATGGTCATATATATTTTCACCGCTAGATGGGGGAAAATAATCACACAGTGTAGCTTTAAACATTTTCAAAGAAGTCTCTTCTGCTCACCAAGATCAAAAATACAGTAAAAATAGTGAAATATTATTCCAGTGTAAATCAGCTGTTCTCTATGTGAATATATAGTAAAGCGTAATTTATATCCTGTGATCAAAGCTGAATTTATCATCAGTCTTCAGTGTCACATGATCCTTCACTAATCATTCTAATATGATGATTTGATGCTCATCAAACATTTATGTTTATCAATGTTGAAAACAGTCGTGATACCCTTTATTTTTCCAGCATTCTTTGATAAATAGAAACAGCATTTATTTGAATGTAGAATTATAAATGTCACTTTTGATCAATATAATGTCATTGAATAAACTATTTGAGAGCAGCATGCAATAGACTACGGTTGTGTTGATTAGCTCATCTGTTGCTCCACCCAAAGCGTCTCTGTTTGTCGTCTCTCGTGATTATTGATCTGAATGAAATGGATGTGAAAACTGCCCTGCTGCTTCATTGTAAGTGACCATTCCTTCATGAAATCAATAGTCGGCCAGTGGACATAAAGTGCTCTACAACCCTTAACAGCCACAGACGTTCCCTATAAAGCCTTCAGCTGAACGTTACATGAGGGGGATCGAGCAAAGAGTCCATTTCTATCGTATCCACCTGACTAACCTCTCCAAACAAGCCTTTCCTCATTATCTTTCAGCGTAACGGTCTGATGGCTCATCAGACGGCGGGTCACACGTGTCTTATTGATGAGGTTTAAAGCTCTTCTTCTCCTCTAGTGCATCCTTCAGTATTCACTATTCAAGCGTGTTTGAGTGACCTAATGATGCACAATGAAGATTTCGCTCTCTGAGGGATAGTCGGTATTCAGTCACGCACACTTGAATGATCTGAGCCCAAAGAAAACAACATCTATCGTTTGCATGCAGCCAAATAATTGGATCGATGTCTCAATCGGACTGAAAAGCCTTCATGTAAACGACTGGACTGAAAGGGGTTGTGTGGGCATGAAGGAATCCGATCGATAGGAAAATTGATTATCGGAGTACATTTTACAAGAAAATACTCTTTAACCCTTATCCTTCCCTCGGGTCATTTTGACCTGAAACTCATTTTGAAATGAGTGGTCCAAGACCTCAGGACTTTTGCCACACACCAAAAAATTGACTGGATTTGAGGAGTTTCTGAGGTTGAAATGGAAAAAAAGTAACAAATCCATCCCACGCGGGTCAATTTGACGCCCTTAGGAACATGAGGAATGCTTCCGTATACATAGAAAACCCTAGAAAATGCTCAAAATTAAAACTAACAATGCTAAAACTTAAAAATGACGTGTATCTGAAAGCATACGGAAGAGAAACCGACTTTAGGACCCAGAGGAACAGCTCATCCGCTCCATATCGAGCTATAAGTCCATCTTGAGTCATGAAATATCATTATTATTTTCCACAAGAGATCGGCAGAAACACCCAACGTGAGATATTTTGAGCTGAATTAAAGGTGCAGTGTGTAATATTTATGAGGATCTATTGACAATGCAATATAATATACATACATATGTTTCAGTATAAAGACTTTACATAATGAAGCGTTATGTTTTTTTTACCTAAGAATGAGCCGTTTCTATCTACACACAACGCAGGTCCCTTACAGTGAAGGCGCCATTTTGTGCCGCCATGTTTCTACGGTAGCCCTAAACGGACAAACTTCTCAACAGAGTGCTAGCTACTCTCTGCTGTCTCAGACGACAACATTTTTGTCCGCTGTCGGCCACCGTAGCTTCTCTACATGCTCAGAAAGGGAGGGGCGAGCGGTAGGGGATGCAATTCACAACCTCACCACTAGATGCCGCTAAAATTTGCACACTGCAACTTTAAAAGGTTTATGCATGAAATTGTGAGTTATTTTGAATTTAAGTTGAAAGAATGTGCTTACATTATTATTTATTGAACAAATGTAGTACTTTAAAGGTAAATCAAATTAAAAATAACAAAAAATATCCCAAAAATGCATTAAAAATAGGAAAAATATTATCAAAATGAAATGAAATAAGCTTTCTGGACCAAAAAAATCAAGTATAATTTTAGGCCTTTGGGTCATTAAGTCTTTCTACTTCAACATTTCACATTTAATTCAATGTTACTTGCCATTTCTTCATAAATAATTGTGATTTTACGTGCAATTTCTATGGGGAAATTGTTTCTACACCATATTTTCCAGTGTAAGTAATGCTTGGATATGATATTCTTGACAGTTGGATTCAGAAATACCAAACCCCTATGTTTATTTTCATCTGTGGAGGAGACATGTACTGAAGTTTTGTTAGGAATACATAAATGCACATGCAAACGGATTGGAACATCACAGACGAATATATAGGTTGCTCAAGAATCCACTTTTTCTCAAGATGTTTCTCCTAAAATTCCTTTGTAGACATAAAAAGAGACAAATGAGTCAATAAGGTTAGTACTGATCATTCAATGAGAAACTTTTGGGCTCATATCTAGATTTTTTGATGGCACAATTTGGTGCCATCAAAATGCCATCAAGATGTTTCTGAGAACTGAAACTCTTGAAGAGATATGTATAGGACACGGAGGGACATCCGAGAAGCAGGAAACGCTCCAAAAGTCTCCATTGGATCTCATTGCGGTCTAGGAGAAACACTTAAAAGATTAGTTCACTTTTAAATAAACTTTTGCTGATAATTTACTCACCCCCATGTCATCCAAGATGTCCATGTCTTTCTTTCTGCAGTCGAAAAGAAATTAAGGTTTTGGATGAAAACATTCCAGGGGTTTCCTCCATATAATGGACTTCAATGGGCTCCAAACGGTTTCAGTGCAGCTTCAAACGGCTTTAAACGACACCAGATGATGAATAAGGGTCTTATCTAGCCAAACCATCAGTTTCTGCGAGAAACCCAGCAGTATTTATGCTATTATTTTACCTCTTATCAGACGAACGTGATCATCTCTGAGCTCCGCCATAACTTCCGCTAAGTGAGGTCAAAATACGAGCGTGGTCATAGATGTATCGATCGTAGATGCCTCATTCTACTGATCTGTGCAGGCGCTAATGAGGCATCTACGTATACATCTATGACCACGCTCGTATTTTGACCTCACTTAGCGGAAGTTATGGCGGAGCTCAGATGTGATCATGTTTGTCTGTTTAGAGGTAAAATAATAGCATAAATACTGCTGGGTTTCTCACAGAAACTGATGGTTTGTCTAGATAAGACCCTTATTCATCATCTGGTGTTGTTTAAAGCCCTTTGAAGCTGCACTGAAACTGTCATTTGGACCTTGAACCGTTTGGAGCCCATTGAAGTCCATTATATGGAGAAAAACCCCTGGAATGTTTGCATCCAAAACCTTAATTTCTTTTCGACTGCAGAAAGAAAGACATGGACATCTTGGATGACATGGGGGTGAGTAAATTATCAGCAAAAGTTTATTTAAAAGTGAACTAATCCTTCAAGATATTAACTCCAAATTGAGATCTTATGCTTGCACAATTTGGCATCTGAGCGAATCTGAACTCAATTGAAGGTGCTAATAAGATTGGAAATTCCAGAAGAGACAGGAAAAGCTTTTATCAGGAAAAGCAAAAAAAAAGTCTTAATTTAATCTCTATTTGTCTATGAGAAACAATTAAGATTCTCACTTTGTAAGCACTGAAATGATTGACAAACTCCATCCTAACTCCATATTTCTGACCCATAAACAAAAAAACATTGAAGTGCACATGGAGGCCGAACTCCTGAGGTAATAAAACTTTAATATAATATGACAAGCATCAATGCAACTTTTGTATATGTTGAGTGTTTGGCCTGAACTCTCCATGCGCTTCCCCCCTGAGCAGGTGCAGCGAGAGCCGATCAATATCCCGCGGAGGACAGATTCTATTGATTTACTGCAAATATCAAGTGTACTGTGTTTGGCTGAAGGGGGTTTGTGTTTTTAAACTGTAGCGCAGTGTGTACAGTACGCTTGAGGGATGATGTAAACTCATGGAATAAACCCAACAGGATCTGTACCAGGTCTCATAACAATAAACAAATCTGCAATAACAAATAAACAAATCATATATAATAAATAATAATAATAGTAAATTACCTGCAGAGCGAACAATCAAGTATTCTAGAGAGACGTGAAAAAGAAAATATACGATATATACACAATTATTTTTTATGATTTTTTTATATAGTGCACTGTCTGATCATTCCCAATCCCCTATATAGTGCACTGTCTGATCGTTCCCTATCCCCTATATAGTGCACTGTCAGATAGTTCCCTATCCCCTATATAGTGCACTGTCTGATCGTTCTCTATCCCCTATATAGTGCACTGTCTGATAGTTCCCTATCTCCTATATAGTGCACTGTCTGATCGTTCCCTATCCCCTATATAGTGCACTGTCTGATAGTTCCCTATCTCCTATATAGTGCACTGTCTGATCGTTCCCTATCCCCTATATAGTGCACTGTCTGATAGTTCCCTATCCCCTATATAGTGCACTGTCTGATCGTTCTCTATCCCCTATATAGTGTACTGTCTGATCATTCCCTATCCCCTATATAGTGCACTGTCTGATCATTCCCAATCCCCTATATAGTGCACTGTCTGATCATTCCCAATCCCCTTTATAGTGCACTGTCTGATCATTCCCAATCCCCTATATAGTGCACTGTCTGATCATTCCCAATCCCCTATATAGTGCACTGTCTGATCATTCCCAATCCCCTATATAGTGCACTGTCTGATCATTCCCAATCCCCTATATAGTGCACTGTCTGATCATTCCCAATCCCCTATAAAGTGCACTGTCTGATTGTTCCCTATACCCTATATAGTTCACTGTCCGATTGTTCCCTATCCCCTATATAGTGCACTGTCAGATCGTTCCCTATCCCCTATATAGTTCACTGTCTGATCATTCCCTATCCCCTATATAGTGCACTGTCTGATCATTCCCAATCCCCTATATAGTGTACTGTCTGATCATTCCGAATCCCCTATATAGTGTACTGTCTGATCATTCCCAATCCCCTATATAGTGTACTGTCAGATCATTCCCTATCTCCTATATAGTGCACTGTCTGATTGTTCCCTATCCCCTATATAGTGCACTGTCTGATCGTTCCCTATCCCCTATATAGTGCACTGTCTGATCATTCCCAATCCCCTATATAGTGCACTGTCTGATCATTCCCAATCCCCTATATAGTGTACTGTCAGATCATTCCCAATCCCCTATATAGTGTACTGTCTGATCATTCCCAATCCCCTATATAGTGCACTGTCTGACCATTCCCAATCCCCTATATAGTGCACTGTCTGATCATTCCCAATCCCCTATATAGTGTACTGTCAGATCATTCCCTATCTCCTATATAGTGCACTGTCTGATAGTTCCCTATCCCCTATATAGTGCACTGTCAGATCATTCCCAATCCCCTATATAGTGTACTGTCTGATCATTCCCAATCCCCTATATAGTGCACTGTCTGACCGTTCCCAATCCCCTATATAGTGCACTGTCTGATCATTCCCAATCCCCTATATAGTGTACTGTCAGATCATTCCCAATCCCCTATATAGTGCACTGTCTGATCATTCCCAATCCCCTATATAGTGTACTGTCTGATCATTCCCAATCCCCTATATACTGTACTGTCAGATCATTCCCTATCTCCTATATAGTGCACTGTCTGATAGTTCCCTATCTCCTATATAATGCACTGTCTGATAGTTCCCAATCCCCTATATAGTGTACTGTCTGATCATTCCCAATCCCCTATATAGTGTACTGTCAGATCATTCCCTATCTCCTATATAGTGCACTGTCTGATAGTTCCCTATCTCCTATATAGTGCACTGTCTGATAGTTCCCTATCTCCTATATAGTGTACTGTCTGATCGTTCCCTATCCCCTATATAGTGCACTGTCTGATCATTCCCAATCCCCTATATAGTGCACTGTCTGATCATTCCCAATCCCCTATATAATGCACTGTCTGATTATTCCCTATCCCCTATATAGTGCACTGTCTGATAGTTCCCTATCCCCTATATAGTGCACTGTCTGATCGTTCCCTATCCCCTATATAGTGCACTGTCTGATCATTCCCAATCCCCTATATAGTGCACTGTCTGATCGTTCCCTATCCCCTATATAATGCACTGTCTGATTATTCCCTATCCCCTATATAGTGCACTGTCTGATCGTTCCCTATCCCCTATATAGTGCACTATGTGTCAAAGTGACCGATTTCAACCGCAGTTTCAGCATCTGTTTATAATGTAGGGGGCGGGGCTTCATATTCTAGAGAGCATTTGATTGGACAGGAAATCTGCCACACAGTCTGTCATTAATGATAATGTAATCCCACCGTGTGATGGCTTTCATACAGCCATGAAGGACTATCATAACCCATACAGTGTGAATCCGGCTTTATGGTGCGTTCACACCGGACGCGATTCGCGCGAGTGATTTACATGTTAAGTCAATGCAGAGACGCGAAATGGCATTCTGCGGCGCGATTCGCGCGAATGAGGCGGCGAGATTCGCGCGATTCGCGCGATTGAGGCGGCGCGAAGGACGCGAATTGAGCGTTTTGAACGCGCGATTCACGCGAAAGGCTCAAGTTGAAAAATCTAGACTTTGGCGGATATTTCGCGCCGCGTTAACCAATCAGGAGCTTGCTCTAGTAGTGACAACAATGAGGAGAAAATCTGTATATTAATATCTGGTTCAGACAATATGATTATCACTGTGATAACATTAAATGACATGAAACACAACCCAGTCTCTTTTTGTTAAATGCAAGTTTATGTATGATCAATAATATAAAAGTATAAGTAATGTATAACAAGCTATACATGAAATAAAGCAAACAATGCAGCAAACATTCAAAGTCAGTGCTAGTAGGCTAACGTTACAACTGCAACGTACAGTTATAGCCTAAAAATATAAAGTAATGAAACTTATCTTTGCCCTCAGCCTAAACGATTTGCCAGGGAACAAATTATAGATCCATGAGACCAAAGATCGGCCGTTACAAGACGAATTATAGCTCGAGACGCCACAGAGACATCAGAGCCAGCGGCAGACGGCAGAAGGACTGGCCGAGGAAAGGTTGCCCTCGCCGGCTTTCACGTGCGCTGAGCGCGCTGTCCGCTGGAGCTCACAGCTCCGACAACGGCAGATAAAATGTTCAAATAGGCACTGTTTATGTAAATAAACCACAGATTTGAGCTTTAAACAACTACATTATCGACTGAAAAAGTCTTAAAACTACGTTTTGTCACACATTAACAGTAGATATGAACAAAAAAAAGAGACATGTAAACACAGCCCATGTCAGCCATTTCTCAACGAGACGAGCTGCTGGCGGAAGCCCCGCCCATGACGCGAATTCGCATCTGTAGTGTAGTGAATGTCACGCGCGATTCGCGCGAATTTCACGCGCGATTCGCGCGAGTAAACTCAAAATGTACACGCGTCCACCTTCGCGCGATTAGCGCGAATTATTCGCGCGAATCGCGTCCGGTGTGAACGCCACATTAGTCTAAACGCACCTGAAATAAAAACACATTACGCTAAAATAAAAACATATATGTCCTTAAACAGAACCAATGGCATCTAATATTCAACGTGACTCCCTGAGACAGATGCAGGACATTTGACAGATTTCTGCAGGTGTTTTCAGCATCAGGGCTGAAGATGCACGTGTAGTTAACACTGATAGCCGGACCTGAGGGGAAGACGCCTAAATTGGGTTTGGATTGCTTTAGAAGCCTTAAGCATGAGGGTTGAGTTGCCATGGAGACGAGAAAGTTGAAGGCAAAGGAGCCGCTAATGAGCCTTAAAAAACCCATCCAAAGACTCACAAACACTCCGACTCTTACATAACAGCGGCAGGATTTCAAGTCAGAAGAAATTATGTTCAGCATAAAATGGTGAAGTGTTCTGCACAGAACCAGTATTTTTCTTCACAGGTTAGTATTTATTAAAACAATCTGATGAGTTTCATCTGATCTATTTAGAATTTTTTGAGATCTATTGAGAATTAGGCATATCTGAATTTAAAAGAGCGCCCTACCCACATACATTGGAGTAAATTGATAAAAATGGTCTCATTTTACAGAAAACACTCTAAATTGTAACACAGTGGGGGAATATTGCATATATTATATTGTATTTATTCACAATTTTATGATAAACATAGATAAAAAGTCATATTTTTATTTATTTTTTAATTAATTTGTTATTTGAAAATCTATAATTTTTCATCTGTTTGGTTTCTGTGGATTCCACTAGGTGTCAGTAAACAGGGGATAAAGAATTTTCTTGATATCTCCTTCAAAAAAAAGTTATTGAGATTAATCTGTGCAAACTTTCTAATAACTCCTACTCATCTATATTGATTTCCCATAGCCGCTGGGAAATCGAAAAGACGGCCCCGCCTCCTCAAATTTGTAAAGGGAGATCTCAGGCTCTGATTGGTCAAGAAGCATGATCGACATGTCTATAGAGAGCTGAGATACTCAGCTTTTTTGACGTATGACGCAACACGTGATGACGTCATCAAAAAATCATAATAAGAGTATTTGTCTGCATCACATGTTTTGATCTGGACATCGGTGACATTTCACAGTTTCATTTGGCCATGCATGCTCACACACATGTGAAAATGGTCTCATTTTGAAGAAAACAACCTAAGGAACGAGCTGATATAGCGTTTGAGGCTATTAGGTTCAAAACGCGTTAGTGATCCGAACAGGAATATGACTCATGTGTTTGCTTGTTCAAAGGAGTCATTTGCATCTTCATGATTCTTTTGATAATAACGTTACTGTAATGTGTTGGATCTGTGAAATAAACTGCACAGTGATATTCTTGAGGGTAATGGTGCCTTCACACTGGACGTGATTCGCGCGAGTGATTTACATGTTAAGTCAATGCAGAGACGCGAAATGGCATTCTGCGGCGCGATTCGCGCGAATGAGGCGGCGCGAATTGAGCGTTTTGAATCGCGGGAATCGCCCAAGTTGAAAAATCTGAACTTTGGCAGATATTTCACGCCGCGTTAACCAATCAGGAGCTTGCTCTAGTAGTGACAACAATGAGGAGAAAATCTGCATATTAATATCTGGTTCAGACAATATGATTATCACTGTGATAACATTAAATGACATGAAACACAACCCAGTCTCTTTTTGTTAAATGCAAGTTTATGTATGATCAAGTAAAGTACAGTATCAAGTAAAAGGTATAATAAGCTACACATGAAATAAAGCAAACAATTCACTCAAACATTCAAAGTCAGTGCTAGTAGGCTAACGTTACAACTGCAACGTACAGTTATAGCCTAAAAATGTAAAGTAATGAAACTTCTCTTTGCCTTCAGTCTGAACGATTAGCCAGGGAACAAATTATAGATCCATGAGACCAAAGATCGGCCGTTACAAGACGACTTATAGCTGGAGACGCCACAGAGACATCAGAGCCAGCGGCAGACGGCAGAAGGACTGGCCGAGGAAAGGCTGCTCTCGCTGGGGTTAATGAGCGCCGCTGATCCACTGGAGCTCACAACTCCGAAAACGGCAGATAAAATGTTCAAATAGGCACTCTTTATATAAATAAACCACATATTTGAGCTTTAAAAAACTACATTATCGACTGAAAAAGTCTTAAAACTACGTTTTGTCACACATTAACAGTAGATTTTAACAAAAAAATGACGTGTAAACGCAGCCCATGTCAGCCATTTCTCAACAAGACGAGGCGAATTCGCGTCTGTTGTGCAGTGAATGTCACGCGCGATTGAAGCGAGTAAACTCAAAATGTTCAAGCGTCCGCCCTCGCGCAATCAGCGCGAATTATTCGCGCGAATCGCGTCCGGTGTGAACGCCACATTAGAGCTCTCATTTGATATATGACTTGTCTATTTTTGGTGAGATTGTGTGATATAAATATGAAATGTAATATTATTCATATGATTTTCTCAAGGGGGGTCATTGCGGGGGGGTTCAAATTCAGACCTTATTATCTTTTTCTATATAACATAAATGCAAAAGTGATTGGGTTGTGAAGAAAGCTGAGGTTCTAATCTTTCAAACGATACCATATATGTCTAGTTTTGTGCTGTACAACTTATAGATTTTTTCAAATGATTATGATGATGCAATATTGGACCTGCGGGTGGGTCGGTGAGGGGGTGAAGTGGTTAAAGTCGGCATGAAAGGGAAAATTGTGCCGTATATCCGAGAGAAACACTTCTGGGGCGAGAACAAATGTGGGCGGGGCTTGATTTTGTCCGTGGGGAACTGATTGGATGGTTGTGGTTTGCTATTGGTGGATCTCATGTGATTGATAGGTTGTCCCGCCCCTTTGAAAGTGAAGACAATTTCCATTGCAAAATCAATAATAAGCCTCGGTCACAGATGCATTACGGCTGTTGTTCCAGACGCAGCACCAGCAAACAGGAAGTTCCCAGCGGCACCAGCTGACAATCAGCATTAAATGAAAGGCCACATTAAACGAACGCAGTGCAATGCACATCCACAGAGTAAACAGCATCAGCCAACTGAGAAACGCTGATGCTTCACTTGGCACCGCTTCCCGCTCGCTTCAGTTTGCTTTGGACACTCTCAAAGGGCTCTTCACAAAGGGCTCTTATTGAAAGTGTCGGCATGCGGCCAGCGGACCAACAGAACGCCGACGTTTAACGAGGGATGTAAATAATAATAATGCACCATCCTATGACGGATGAGAACCCGTGTGGAATATCAATGCGGAAGGAGCTGGAAACCTGAGCGGCATTTCAAAGGGATCCCGGCGATTTGCATCAGGATGAGAAGAGCGAACGGCTCCGGGAATAATGCAGGATTTAGAGCTGCACCCAATGAGAAGCTGAACTGGTGTGAGCAACTCTCTGTTCCTCTTATGACAGTCAAAAGGGTTCTAATCTAAAGCTTCTCTACGGGTTTAATCAGGACCTCAGTACACGAGTAAACCAGGTGAGTTATTATTCAGGTAGCTGTTAGAAACATGCCAACAGTCCCACTTAGAAAGGTTTTATAGAACTCTAGGGTTCTCGATTCAACTTTAAAGAACCCTTATGCAAAAAGGTACAATTCAGTTCTATATAGAACTCTAGGGTTCTTGTCTCAATTTTAAAGAACCCTTCTCCCAAAAAAGTTCAATGTGGTTCTATAGAACTCTAGGGTTCTCGACTCAACTTTAAAGAACCCTTCTCCCAAAAAAGTTCAATGTGGTTCTATAGAACTCTAGGGTTCTCGACTCAACTTTAAAGAACCCTTTATGCCCCAAAATTCAATGAGGTTCTATTTAGAACTCTAGGGTTTTTGACTAAATTTTAAAGAACTCATTATGCCCAAAATATTCAATGAGGTTCTGTATAGAACTCTAGGGTTCTTGACTCAACTTTAAAGAACACTTTATGCCCAAAAGATTCAATGAGGTTCTGTGTAGAACTCTAGGGTTCTTGACTCAACTTTAAAGAACCCTTTATGCCCAAAAGATTCAATGTGGTTCTGTATAGAACTCTGGGGCTCTTGACTCAATTTTAAAGAACCCTTATCCCAAAAAGGTTCAATGAGGTTCTATATAGAACTCTAGGGTTCTAGACTCAATTTTAAAGAACTCTTTATGCCCAAAAGATTCAACGAGGTTCTGTATAAAACTCTATGGTTCTTGCCTCAATTTGAAAGAACCCTATATGCCCAAAAGATTCAATGAGGTTCTGTGTAGAACTCTAGGGTTCTCGACTCAATTTTAAAGAACTCTTTATGCCCAAAAGATTCAACGAGGTTCTGTATAAAACTCTATGGTTCTTGCCTCAATTTGAAAGAACCCTTTATGCCCAAAAGATTCAATGAGGTTCTCTGTAGAACTCTAGGGTTCTCGACTCAACTTTAGAGAACCCTTTATGCCCAAAAGATTCAACGAGGTTCTCTTTAGAACTCTAGGGTTCTTGACTCAATTTTAAAGAACCCTTATCCCAAAAAGGTTCAATGAGGTTCTATAGAACTCTAGGGTTCTAGACTCAACTTTAAAGAACCCTTTATGCCCAAAAGATTCAACGAGGTTCTGTATAAAACTCTATGGTTCTTGCCTCAATTTGAAAGAACCCTTTATGCCCAAAAAGGTTCAATGAGGTTCTATAGAACTCTAGGGTTCTCGACTCAACTTTAAAAAAACCCTTTATGCCCAAAAGATTCAACGTGGTTCTGTAGAGAACTCTATGGTTCTTGACTCAATTTTAAAGAACCCTTATCCCAAAAAGGTTCAATGAGGTTCTATATAGAACTCTAGGTTTCTCGGCTCAATTTTAAAGAACCATTATCCCGAAAAGGCTCAATGCGGTTCTATAGAATTCTAGGGTTCTTGACTCAATTTTAAAGAACCCTTTATGCCCAAAAGATTCAACGAGGTTCTGTATAGAACTCTAGGGTTCTTGACTCAACTTTAAAGAACCCTTACACCAAAAGGTACAATTCGGTTCTACATAGAACTCTAGGATTCTTGAGTCAATTTTAAAGAACTCACTATGCCCAAAATATTCAATGTGGTTCTATATAGAACTGTAGGGTTCTTGACTCAATTTTAAAGAACCCTTATCCCAAAAGGTTCGATGTGAATTGCATTAAACAAAGTGCTGCAGGAATGATGTACTCTTGTAGGCCAAAACCCGAGTTGCAGTTTCCGGTTCCATCTAGTGATGTCAAGATCACGATGGAATAAATCTTTTAAACCGGTTCTTTTAGTGAACTGGTTGAACTACACAATATAAAACCAGCATTTGACAGTATTTCAGAAATTAGCATGTCATATGAAGTGTGATATGAGACTCTCATAAATGCTCTAGTATTTGATGGAGTTTAACACATTGTGAGCTAATAAATACATCAGTCGTTATTCCAACTAGCATGGTTTCCATTGTCAAATAGAGCTGTATTTTGTTTTTGTCTGTGGTTTCTAAGGCAAAACACTTGATGTACATATTAACTTTTGGCCAGAGAATAATAGGTTCTGCCAATCTAGCGAGCATCACACCCAAGGAGAAGCACGATTGGACAGCGTGTGTCATTAGTTTGAATGAGTCGAGCTTCTGTATATGAGACACTTTTATGGACCTTCTGCTGGCTAATTTACTGCGGGAGGTTTGTTACCGGCTCTATTTCTGCACTTCATTAAACCACGCCGCATATGCTCCATCCGCATTCCAGGATTCGCTCCATATTACAGCAAATGGATTCTGGCATCTGGCGCCAAAATTTGTCACAACCAGCGAGACTTTCCTAGCGTGCCGACATTCACATTGAGAGATGTGAAGCTCGATGTACGAATGGAAAACGCTGCACATCTATTAAAGGGGTTCCTGCATCCCTGCACATAATGAAACGCTTTATTAGAAGCACACAGAGAAGAGAAGGAAATGATGAATGTATTTTTCTGTTTTCTAAGCTGAGTAATGTGACTTTATTGCTGATACACCTTCAGTACATTCTTGAGGATTGAATCAGAATAATAAAAGTGTCTCTGATCGAGAATGAAATTCAGATTTCCTCACTGAACCCTGATCTATCTATCTATCTATCTATCTATCTATCTATCTATCTATCTATCTATCTATCTATCTATCTATCTATCTATCTATCTATCTATCTATCTATCTATCTATCTATCTATCTGTCTGTCTGTCTGTCTGTCTGTCTATCTATCTATCTATCTATCTATCTATCTATCTATCTATCTATCTATCTATCTATCGTCATTTTCATCCATCCATCCATGCATCCATCCATCCATCCATCCATCCATCCATCCATCTATCCATGCATCCATCCATCCATCCGTCTGTCCGTCCATCCATCCGTCCTTCTGTCTCTCCATCCATCCATCCATCCGTCCATCCACCCACCCATCCATCGTCCGTCTGTCCATCCATCCATCCATCCATCCACCCATCCATCCAACTGCCTATATATCTGTCCCTCTGTCCATCAATCCATCCATCATCCGTCCATCCATTCATCCATCCATCCGTCATCCGTCCATCCATTGTCTGTCCATTAACCCATCCATCCATCCATTCATCCATCCATCCGTCATCCGTCCATCCATTAACCCATCCATCCATCCATCCATCCATCCATCCATCCATCCATCCATCCATCCATCCATCCATCCATTCATCCATTCATCCATCCATCCATCTGTCATCCGCCCATCCATTGTCTGTCCATTAACCCATCCATCCATTCATCAATCCATCCATTCATCCATCCAACTATCTATCTATCTGCCCCTCCATCCATTGTCCGTCCATCCATCCATCCATCCATCCGTCGTCCGTCCGTCCATCCATCCATCCATCCGTCCGTCCATTCATCCATTCATCCATCCATCCATCTGTCATCCGTCCATCCATTGTCTGTCCATAAACCCATCCATCCATTCATCCATTCATCCATCCAACTATCTATCTGTCTGCCCCTCCATCCGTCGTCCGTCCACCCATCCATTGTCCTCACAGAATGCTAGTAAATATGAGTCAGAATGCTGCTCTCTTCCATATAATGATGTCATTCACTGACTAGACACTGTCAAGCTCCAAAACACAACATAAGGGAACGTCTCAAATCTTAAAGGCATTTCAATATTTTAAAACCCACACTTGATCTCAATCATACCAAATGTCAAACACAAATTGGCAAGACTGACTATGAGCATTTACAAATCACATTTGAGAGCTGTGGTGCTGAAAACAAAAAGCATAAAAATAATTTGGGTTTGTTCCACAAAACTTTCATATGAACTCCTGTCGTGATCTTTTTCTGTCACCTTTAGAGCCGAAGAACTGTGTTTCATCTCATTTTGCAGGAATTAAAGCCATACGAGTTTGAAACAACATGAAGATGAACATTTTTCATTAAACCACTCTGAACAATGATGGGATAAAGAGAGATAAAGACATTATTGGACACTTTGAACACGGCAATGAAAGAAGAAAGTGCTCACGCTCCGCTGGGAATTAAAGAATGAAGGGTCGTCTAAATCCTTAGACAGGCTTTGCAGAACAAAGAGATACAGCATCAGAGACGAGTGCAATCACAGCTAAAGCACACACACGTCCCTGACCCGCCGCAGACTCAGATACACACTCTCATCACATGAGGTCACATGACTCGAGTCAGGGTTTCAACCTCTGATCTATATAGAGAACTGGATTGCTCAAGACTAGAGGTCGACCGATTCATCGGTTTTGCCGATTAATCGGCACCGATAGTTGATTAGTGGAACAATCGGTTATCTGCAAAAATCCTCACCGATAGTTTTCCCGGACACATCAGATGTTTAAAACACGCCAGCGAAATTGTATGAATACAGAATACTACAGTACTTGTTGCCAAATCATTATAAAGTTATTAATTTCTTGACTAGATGCTGCATTAACAGGTAAATAACAGCAGTGTGTATGTTTGTTGACGAGGCTGAGAGGACGCTAATATCACCTCAAGCAGTTAAAAAAATGTGATAAAAACACACGCAAGTCCGACCCAAATGTTGCATATACAACCCCAAATCAGAAAAAGTTGGGACAGTTGATGTCGTTCTCGCCGCCTTGTGGCCTGCGGGACACATCAGTTTCAGGCAGTTGCTAATCGCAGTGTCCGCTCTAGTGTTGTGGCCCTGTTGAGCTGCTCCCTTAGATGAGGCCCCTGCTGGTCAGCCCCCTCTCCCGGGTAGGAGCGATCGAGGTCGCCTCCCCTGTGGAGTTTTCGGGAATCGATGCTGTGCTCCCGCCGTCTAGTACGCTTCGGGCCACATCGTTTCCCCGCACACGCGCGCTGCACCAGCCGCCTCTAGCAAGACTTGCGGTGGTCCAGCAAACGCGTACGCACACCGAAAATCTTCCTCGATTTCGCCCTGCTGGTTAGCCGCTTCAGGGGGTCGGGGAGGAGGCTCGGTTGACATCCGAGACCGGCCTCGAGAGGCTGGTTCCCTTAGCAGATTATCTCGGCGCATGGTTATGCCTCCGAATATATCAGCTTGGGGCCTGCGACTGTAGAGAGGGGCATACAGACTGCAGTCCGGTTACCTTCCCCTGAAGTTCAGTGGGGTGGTCTGGATGGCAGTGGTCCCTGGGCAGGTTCGGGTAATGGAACAGGAAGTTCACTCCCTGTTGGTAGGGAGGCCACAGAATGTGCTCCTCCGCCAGACAGGGAGTCCGGGTTCTACAGCCAGTACTTCATAGTTCCTAAGAGGGATGGCGAGCTGCATCCAACTTTAGACCTGAGGTACTTGAATCGTTCTCTGAGGAGATTCAGATTCAAGATGCTTAGCAATTCCTCCATTGTGATTCAGATCCAGTCTGAGGACTGGTCTGTCATGATGGGTCTGAAGAGGACGCATACTTCCCTGTATCCATCCTTCTGTGTCACAGGAAGTTCCTGAGGTTCGCTTTTTGGGGCAAAGCGTACCAATATCGGGTTCTTCCAGGCGGCCTAGCCCTTTGAGACTCTACACGCAGTAGCGTGTTGACGCCTTCTCAGAGAACTGTGTTCCTGGGAGTCGTATGGGATTCTCTACGTTGGGGGCACAATTGTCTCCCGCACGTATCGAGTCCATAGGGCGGTGGTCTCTAGAAGGAAGCTAGGCCACAGCATCACTGTGAAGCAGTTTAAGGACTGCTGGGGCTCATTGCGGCTGCGTCCAACAGAATATCTCTTGGCCTGCTGCATGAGACCCTTACAGTGGTAGCTGGGAATCAAGGGGTTTTCCTCGAGGGGAAAACCATTCTGTATGATCAGGGTAACACGCAGATGCCTTCGTTCCCTAGTCATATGGAAGAAACCTTGGTTTCTGTCCCATGGGCCAGTGTTGGGAGCGTCCTGTTGCCGGGAATCCGTTTCAACAGACGCCTCCCTCACTGGCTGGGGCGTGGTTATGGGAAGTAAACCAGGTGGCTTTCCTTGAGGGGAAATCCATTCTGTATGATCAGGGTAACGCGCAGTGGCCTTCGTTCCCTAGTCATTTGGAAGAAACCTTGGTTTCTGTCCCAAGGGCCAGTGTTGGGAGCGACCTGTTGCCGGGAATCCGTTTCAACAGACGCCTCCCTCACTGGCTGGGACGTGGTCATGGCGGCCGCTTTGCGAGAGGTCTGTGGGAGACCAGGCATTTCTCCTGGCACATCTACTGCCTGGAAATGCTGGCGGTCTACAAAGCTCTGAGGAGCTTTTTCCCGGACCTCCGCGGCCACCATGTCCTGATATGGAAGTAAACCAGGTGGCTTTCCTTGAGGGGAAATCCATTCTGTATGATCAGGGTAACGCGCAGTGGCCTTCGTTCCCTAGTCATATGGAAGAAACCTTGGTTTCTGTCCCAAGGGCCAGTGTTGGGAGCGTCCTGTTGCCGGAAATCCGTTTCAACAGACGCCTCCCTCACTGGTTGGGGCACGGCAGGGGGGTTTGAGGTTGCGCCCTCTTTGCAGACTGGCGCATCACGTCCTCCTGTGGTCCCAAGGGAAACTGTTGTCCATCAGGGCAATGTATGTCCCGGGGGTCCAAAATCAGGGAGCAGACATCCTGTCGAGGCAGGGGCTGAGGCCCGGGGAGTGGCGACTCCACCCAGAGGTGGTGGAGGCCATATGCAAGAGGTTCGGCCCAGTGGAAGTGGATTATTTGCGTCTCGAGAGACGTCCCACTGCCCACTGTGGTTTTCCCTCACGCATCCAGCCCCGCTGGGGTTGGATGCCATGGTTCAGACGTGGCCGAGGCTGTGTCTGTACGCATTTCCCCCGATTGCTCTGCTCCCGGGAGTCCTGGAGAGGGTCCGGCGACAGGGGGTCAGTCTACTTCTGGTAGCACCCCGTTGGCCGACTCGAGTTTGGTTCTCGGATATCATAGCTCTGCTAGCAGGTCAGCCGTGGGAGATTCCTCTGAGGAGGGATCTCCTATCTCAGGCGGCGGGTACGATATTTTACCCCCGCCCGGAGATTTGGAACCTGTGGGTCTGGCCCCTGAGGGGACCAGGTACCTAGAGGCTGGCCTATCGGCAGAGGTGATAGAGACCTTACTCAGTTCCAGGGCTCCGTCTACGAGGAGACTGTACAGCCTCAAGTGGAATGTATTTTCCACTTGGTGCAGGGAGCGTGAGGTGAACCCAGTTAACTGCCCAGTGGCTTCAGTGCTGGAGTTCCTCCAAGATCGCTTCTCTGCAGGGCTTACCCCGTCCACACTCAAGGTGTACGTGGCTGCCATTGCGGCTTTCCACACTCCTATGGGTGATGGGCCTCTGGGTAGGCACCAGCTGGTTGTACAATTCCTCCGTGGAGCTCGGAGGATGAGGCCTGCGGCTCATTCCAGAGTTCCAACCTGGGACCTGGCAGTGGTTCTCGAAGGCTTGGCTGAGGCCCCCTTCGAGCCATTGGAGTCAGCTGAACCTAAGAACCTGACCCTTAAAGTGGCTTTTCTCCTCGCCATTACCTCTCTCAGGAGAGTGGGAGATCTCCAGGCCTTGGCGGTAACGCCAACCTGCCTGGAGTTTGCCCCGGGAGGAGTTAAGGCCATCTTACACCCTAGGCCGGGCTACGTGCCTAAGGTGCAATCAAGGGTGGTCAGGTCTTTGGTTATGCAGGCATTCCATCCTCCGCCTCACGTGACGGCGGAAGAGGGGAGACTTCACCTACTCTGCCCGGTTAGGGCGCTCAGAGTTTATTTGGCGAAGTCTGCACAGTGGAGGAGATCACAACAACTGTTGGTGTGTTTTGGCTCACCTAAGAAGGGATTGCCTGCGTCTACTCAGACAATCAGTAATTGGATTGTCCAAGCGATTACCATGGCCTACCAGGTGCGCAGTTTGCCTTCACCTGTGGCCGTGAGGGCTCATTCCACCAGAGGCATGGCCTCTTCGGTGGCCCTTCTTTCTGGGGTCCCCTTGCAGGATATCTGTGAGGCAGCCGGGTGGGCTACCCCACACACGTTTATCAGGTTCTATAGCCTGGATCTCCCTACAACGCCTGGTGCTAGGGTGCTCCAGTCCTAGCTGTGCCCGGTCTCCGGCTTCACACTAGGGCAGACGCTACCCTTTGGTGTGGCCTAGTCGGGATTCGTTCCCCAAAGCGACGTTCCGATGCAGTGCGAGTTCCCTCGAAAGGGAACTGCTCGGGTTATGTATATAACCCTTGTTCCCTGAGAAGGGGAACGAGCACTGCATCCCGACGCCACACCTCGGCGCGCCTGGAGCGCATGCTTCAGAGCGATTACTGCCGACATTACGTTCCAGCTCCCCTTTTATACTTCCGGGTATGCCGTCACGGTTACGTCATCACACACACCAATCGGATTGGCCTAGTTGGCATTCTGGTTTCAGATTCGCTGATGCTAAGGGAGCATCCCCAAAGCGTCGTTCCGATGCAGTGCTCGTTCCCCTTCTCAGGGAACAAGGGTTATATACATAACCCGAGCAGTTTTCCATACTGTCCCAACCTTTTCTGATTTGGGGTTGTATAAAAATAGTGATGTGAGAAAGCAAACTGTATCGTCATGCAGCCGACAGAAACATAAACAAAGCAGAAGCACATTCATTTTTTATTAGATAATCTTCTAAAAGCAGACTGTTTGGATTTATATGAAATGGTGACACTACAATAAGATTCCATTTGTAACATTAACTAAGGTTAATAAATGCTGTGGAAGTATTGTTCATCGTTAGTATGTTAATTTCAACATTAAAT
>JARQWZ010001188.1:10000-17500 GCA_033150135.1 Gobio occitaniae | reverse complement strand
CTGGGTTAAAACAACACAATTTCTGGGTTAGTCCATTTTCAACCCAAGTTGGGTTATTTTTTACCCAGCATTTTTTAGAGTATAAGGGGCCGGGGCATTTTCCAAACACTCTGGAAGCACTTGACCAATCACAACACACTGCTCCAGCTGACCAATCAGAGCACAGTGCGCTTTTCAGAAGGAGGGGCTTCATAGAGACAGGGCGTTACTGACAGACTGGGAAGAGAGGAGCCGCAACAATGCAGAATATGAGGAAATAATCAACATTCAACAGCCAGAAAACAACATCAAGACTTAATAAAAGGGCAATAATTAGGATAAAGTCCAGTCAGTCGCTCATTAACACAGCATAAACTCAGATTCAAGTCCTGCTCACCATGTGAAGCTTTATTTTTCAATAATGACCAAATGCCATTAGGTTTCCTCATGAGATTTACAGGTTGCTTTGACAACCAAAAGAAAAATTAATTCATGTTCTGAAGTTTTATTGATCAGAAACTTTGCAGAGATGTGGACTGTCATAAAAGCTTGCTTTTGAGATTAAATTATTTCACAGAATTTAAAGATTTTTTCAAGTGTCCAGCAAATAAATGCAGCCTTGGTGAGCAGAACTTTAGAACGGTACAATCTAAAAAATGCTGGGTTAAAAATAACCCAAGTTGGGTTAAAATTTTTTAACTAACCCAGCTATTGGGTTGTTTTAACCCAGCGATTAGGTTGTTTTAACCCAGCAATTGGGTTGTTTTAAGCAAAATTTGACCCAACCGCTGGGTTAAAACAACCCAAATGATGGGTTAAAAATAACCCAAGTTGGGTTGAAAATGGACTAACCCAGCAATTGGGTTGTTTTAACCCAGCGATTGGGTTGTTTTAAGCAAACATTTAACCCAACAGCTGGGTTAAAAAACAAAACAAATGCTGGGTTAAAAATAACCCAAGTTGGGTTGGGTTGAAAATGGACAAACCCAACAATTGGGTTGTTTTAACCCAGCGTTTGAGTTGTTTTAACCCAGCAATTGGGTTGTTTTAAGCAAACATTTAACCCAACAGCTGGGTTAAAAAACAAAACAAATGCTGGGTTAAAAATAACCCAAGTTGGGTTGAAAATGGACTAACCCAGCAATTGGGTTGTTTTAACCCAGCAATTGGGTTGTTTTAACCCAGCGTTTTGGTTGTTTTAACCCAGCAATTGGGTTGTTTTAAGCAAACATTTAACCCAACAGCTGGGTTAAAACAAACCAAATGCTGGGTTAAAAATAACCCAAGTTGGGTTGAAAATGGACTAACCAGAAATTAGGTTGTTTTAAGCCAGCGATTGGGTTGTTTTAACCCAACAATTGGGTTGTTTTAAGCAAACATTTAACCCAGCCGCTGGGTTAAAACAACCCAATTGCTGAGTTAGTCCATTTTCAACCCAACTTGAGTTATTTTTAACCCAGCAATTGGGTTGTTTAAACCCAGTGGTTGGGTTAAATGTTTGCTTAAAACAACCCAATCGCTGGGTTAAAACAACCCAATTGCTGGGTTAGTCCATTTTCAACCAAAAGTGGGTTATTTTTAACCCAGCAATTGGGTTGTTTTAACCCAGTGGTTGGGTTAAATGTTTGCTTAAAACAACCCAATCGCTGGGTTAAAACAACCCAATTGCTGGGTTAAAACAACCCAATCGCTGGGTTAAAAAAAAACAATTGCTGGGTTAGTCCATTTTCAACCAAAAGTGGGTTATTTTTAACCCAGCAATTGGGTTGTTTTAACCCAGCGGTTGGGTTAAATGTTTGCTTAAAACAACCCAATGGCTCGGTTAAAACAACCCAATTTCTGGGTTAAAACAACCCAATCGCTGGGTTAAAACAACACAATTTCTGGGTTAGTCCATTTTCAACCCAAGTTGGGTTATTTTTTACCCAGCATTTTTTAGAGTATAAGGGGCCGGGGCATTTTCCAAACACTCTGGAAGCACTTGACCAATCACAACACACTGCTCCAGCTGACCAATCAGAGCACAGTGCGCTTTTCAGAAGGAGGGGCTTCATAGAGACAGGGCGTTACTGACAGACTGGGAAGAGAGGAGCCGCAACAATGCAGAATATGAGGAAATAATCAACATTCAACAGCCAGAAAACAACATCAAGACTTAATAAAAGGGCAATAATTAGGATAAAGTCCAGTCAGTCGCTCATTAACACAGCATAAACTCAGATTCAAGTCCTGCTCACCATGTGAAGCTTTATTTTTCAATAATGACCAAATGCCATTAGGTTTCCTCATGAGATTTACAGGTTGCTTTGACAACCAAAAGAAAAATTAATTCATGTTCTGAAGTTTTATTGATCAGAAACTTTGCAGAGATGTGGACTGTCATAAAAGCTTGCTTTTGAGATTAAATTATTTCACAGAATTTAAAGATTTTTTCAAGTGTCCAGCAAATAAATGCAGCCTTGGTGAGCAGAACTTTAGAACGGTACAATCTAAAAAATGCTGGGTTAAAAATAACCCAAGTTGGGTTAAAATTTTTTAACTAACCCAGCTATTGGGTTGTTTTAACCCAGCGATTAGGTTGTTTTAACCCAGCAATTGGGTTGTTTTAAGCAAAATTTGACCCAACCGCTGGGTTAAAACAACCCAAATGATGGGTTAAAAATAACCCAAGTTGGGTTGAAAATGGACTAACCCAGCAATTGGGTTGTTTTAACCCAGCGATTGGGTTGTTTTAAGCAAACATTTAACCCAACAGCTGGGTTAAAAAACAAAACAAATGCTGGGTTAAAAATAACCCAAGTTGGGTTGGGTTGAAAATGGACAAACCCAACAATTGGGTTGTTTTAACCCAGCGTTTGGGTTGTTTTAACCCAGCAATTGGGTTGTTTTAAGCAAACATTTAACCCAACAGCTGGGTTAAAAACAAAACAAATGCTGGGTTAAAAATAACCCAAGTTGGGTTGAAAATGGACTAACCCAGCAATTGGGTTGTTTTAACCCAGCAATTGGGTTGTTTTAACCCAGCGTTTTGGTTGTTTTAACCCAGCAATTGGGTTGTTTTAAGCAAACATTTAACCCAACAGCTGGGTTAAAACAAACCAAATGCTGGGTTAAAAATAACCCAAGTTGGGTTGAAAATGGACTAACCAGAAATTAGGTTGTTTTAAGCCAGCGATTGGGTTGTTTTAACCCAACAATTGGGTTGTTTTAAGCAAACATTTAACCCAGCCGCTGGGTTAAAACAACCCAATTGCTGAGTTAGTCCATTTTCAACCTAACTTGGGTTATTTTTAACCCAGCAGTTTTTAGAGTGTAGTGTGTAATGTGCAAAGTATAAATGTACCATTAGGCTGTTTTACTGAAGCCTCTATGGTTTAAACACTAAGAGATGAAGTCAAATTTGTACGATTTTTCTCTTAAAATCACATCCATAAACAGCTCTTTTGCATTCGTTTTTCAGTGCCTGACGGTCACAAGTTTGCTGCTGTAGATCCAATCCAGACTGGCTCACAAGTCACAAACGGTGTGACTCCAATTCTCACATTCACATCCAGACGCTTCCCACAGTTCCTGCGAGTGGACAGAGATGAAGAAGCCACCGGCATGGAACGAGCCGCCCTTAGAGGCGCAAACAATGCGCTCATATATCTTGTTCTCTAAACTTGACAGGTCTTTGGCTGTTGTGGCATGCAGAGCGCTTTCAGGACATCGGCGTTCCCGCTGTGGCCACGCTTACACTGTCGCAGAGGCAAGAAAAGGCTGCTTTTTAACCCACAGAGCTGTCCAAACACAGCCTCATGGAGGAAATGCTTCTTTTGTTGCCTTTTTCTAAAGGCTTAGTTCATGCAAAATGAACATCCTATCATCGTTGTTTCCTCATGAGGGCGACCCAAATTTAGCGCTCAGATTTGGCAGCTCTCAAAACTCATTTGCAGATGCACATATTCGTGCACATTTGATGTCAATGATGCAATTAGGTTCCTGGTGTCTCAAAACCAATCATGACATTTAAAGGGGTCATGAACGGAGAAATGTTGACATATAAAAGGTCATCATGCTATAATAATATCCTGTATGTTTCAGAACTGAAAAGCTTTTATTGTAACCAAGCCCAGAGAACGACTCGTTGTGAATGAGCCTATAATAGATGGTGAAAGAGCGCCTCTGCAGAAGAAGAGCGACGCCCACTTCATCATCACAACTTTGGCTCCGCCCACTGGAGTGTTAGTGAGATGACGAGGAGAGAAGAGCGAAACTAAAAACAGCCTCACCTTCCAAAGGATCCTCATGCTGGGAATGTGCTTATTAATGTTCAACAATGTGAATGTCTCATTTGAGCATTATTGATTTGTATTCGCGACATTTCACTGTGAATTATTTGGGAAATCAGTCGCAATTTCGGACATTTCAGCATTAATGCGCTCAATGTGTCTGTGATCATCTACAACACTCATCACTGCAACCTTTCATGCCACGATCTGAATATAATCACAGCAGTGGGCGTTTACACTGAAGTCTCACAGCGGCCAATCACAGCAGTGGGCGTTTACCCTAGAGTCTCACAGCGGCCAATCACAGCAGTGGGCGTTTACCCTAGAGTCTCACAGCTGCCAATCACAGCAGTGGGCGTTTACACTGAAGTCTCACAGTGGCCAATCACAGCAGTGGGCGTTTACACTGAAGTCTCACAGCGGCCAATCACAGCAGTGGGCGTTTACACTGAAGTCTCACAGCGGCCAATCACAGCAGTGGGCGTTTACTCTGACGTCTCACAGCGGCCAATCACAGCAGTGGGCGTTTACACTGACGTCTCACAGCGGCCAATCACAGCAGTGGGCGTTTACACTGAAGTCTCACAGCGGCCAATCACAGCAGTGGGCGTTTACACTGACGTCTCACAGCGGCCAATCACAGCAGTGGGCGTTTACACTGACGTCTCACAGCTGCCAATCACAGCAGTGGGCGTTTACACTGAAGTCTCACTGCAGCCAATCACAGCAGTGGGCGTTTACACTGAAGTCTCACTGCAGCCAATCACAGCAGTGGGCGTTTACACTGACGTCTCACAGCTGCCAATCACAGCAGTGGGCGTTTACACTGAAGTCTCACAGCGGCCAATCGCAGCAGTGGGCGTTTCCACTGACGTCTCACAGCGGCCAATCACAGCAGTGGGCGTTTACACTGACGTCCCACTGCAGCCAATCAGAGCAGTGGGCGTTTACACTGAAGTCTCACTGCAGCCAAACACAGCAGTGGGCGTTTACACTGAAGTCTCACAGCGGCCAATCACAGCAGTGGGTGTTTACACTGACGTCTTACAGCGGCCAATCACAGCAGTGGGCGTTTACACTGAAGTCTCACTGCAGCCAATCACAGCAGTGGGCGTTTACACTGACGTCTCTTTTTCAATGAAATGATTGTTAGGCTGCATTAACTAGGTCAGCCGGAACCGGGAACACTTCCCATAACACCTGATGTACTCGTTACATCATCAGAAGAATGGCATCTACGCTAATGATAGTCTCTGTTTTATCCCGAGGTTTACTGCAGTCAGCCGGATCCGGGCCGTATCCAGTTCAGATGGTGGACCTGCGCCCAGAGAAGACCAACACAGGACCCTGAAGTGTCTGGGAGACCGTGATTAGACTCCCCCTGCAACTGCCTCATCGACACGGCATCTCAATAAACCCGTCTCGTGTTGAATATTACAATTAAATAATACTTAAATCGATATGTCATCCTCAATAAACCCGTCTCCAGCATGTTGCCCCCAGTCCCTCGAATATTCTGATCTATTATGACCTCCGAGCTGTCTCACAGCGGCCAATCACAGCAGTGGGCAGCAAAATAAAACGTTGTCGTTTTAAAGATGGCCGCCGAATGACTTTGGTTATACTAGTCACCTTAAAGTTTGAATATGAAGAAATAAAAATGAGCTCTGGAGTTTGGGTTTCAAACACAAATCTATGACATGATTTCAGAAGACAGAATAACTAGTGAAAAGTGGAATCATTTTGGCAAACGATATAAAGGTGAGTAAATGATGACAGAGGCGAATTATTCCTTTATAATAAACTCTCCGATCCACTCAAGAGAGTGCAACTGTATTTGCCAAGGAAGTAACCTTTTCAAACTCATTATTTAAACCACATCTGAACAAAAATGCCCTGCTTGGTCTACTTGGCCTTGTGTTTGTCAGCTGGCAGGCCTGCAGCTGTTATTTCCTATTGATTTGTCCGTCTCCCTTGGCAAGAATAAACGCTTAATTCACATTCTGCCTTCAAATCCAAATCTTGTTTGAGCGATTGACCGATAATGTGCCTGGTTCGGTTTCTGAGAAGGTAAGCCGATCGAGTTCATGCTTTATTGGTCTCTAACAGGGCTGAAGAGATGCGTCTGTTCTTTTATATTACCGTGTTGGTTCCTACTGACCCGTCCTCGGGGTCATGTTTGTCTGAATACTCCCCTGATTGACATTAAACTGTTTCTGTGTGGATATTAAACATGATGCATAAAGGTAAAGTGTGTGATTATAGTGTTTGTGCAGCAGAGAGAGATCCTTTCAGCCTTTAGAGACCAATTCAATAAAAGATTTTTAATGTATTTGAAAGATTGATTTGATACAAAATACCGTAAAAAGATGTTTGGAAATTTCCCCAACTCAATTTTTAAATATATGAAAAAGACAGATAAATAGTAATGAAAGCCAAAATATTAAATGTTGGATGTATATTAACTGAGTTTACTGATTATACGCCAATGGTGACCGTTCAGAAATGGGGATAAGGTCATTTTCACCTGAGATTTGATTTGCAGCCGACTTACAGGGGTGTAAAAATGACTTTAGAAAGATGGCAGCATCATTGTTTTATTTTCACACAGAGATTAATAGATCTATTAGTGAAATATGTTGACTTTATCAATCTTTGTTGCATTATATGCCAACGGTGACCGTTCAAAAATGGGGGAAAAGCACTTAGTGTGTTTTTGCCCCAAGTTTGCATGCCTGTAACTCCAGAAGTAATAAAGATATCTTAATATCCTTTTGGATTCTAATACTTAACAAACATTTCTTTTGGTATCTTCATTTTAAAGGCCCTCGATGGTTCATTTCTACAGATATGGAGCTCTCAAAGTGGCTCCGTGAGTAAATTTGTCAATTTTGCACATTTTCAGTGGCCAAAAACCAAACGTGGTTCACTTTGCATATACAAGAACAAATAATGTTGATAGAAAAACACAAGATAAATTTCTAGTTTCAACATTATTTGTTCTTCAGATATTCCTCTTTAAAAGAAAAAAAGTATCAGCTGTATGCAAAGTGACCCACATTAGGTTTTTGACCATTGAAAATGTGGGAAATTTACTCACAGAGCCACATTTAGATCTCCATATCTCTGAGATTGAACCATATTGGGCCTTTAAAATGAAGATACCAAAAGAAAAGTTAGTTAAGAACCAGAATCTAAAAGGATATTAAGATATCTTTAATACTTTTTGAGTCACAGGCATGCAAACTTG
>JARQWZ010001188.1:0-2500 GCA_033150135.1 Gobio occitaniae | reverse complement strand
TGGTAAAATCCACACACTCCTCTTTTTTAATCCCCATAAATCATAAACAGTGTCTCAGAACAAGCCGTTTGCAGATTCTGCTGACGGACTCAGCCCTATTAGCATAGACCCCGCCCACGACTGCTGACAGACTCCGCCCTATTAGCATAGACCCCGCCCACGACTGCTGACGGACTCCGCCCTATTAGCATAGACCCCGCCCACGACTGCTGACAGACTCTGCCCTATTAGCTTAGGCCCCGCCCACGACTGCTGGCGGATTCAGCCCTTTTAGCATAGACCCCGCCCACGACTGCTGACAGACTCTGCCCTATTAGCTTAGGCCCCGCCCACGACTGCTGACAGACTCCGCCCTATTAGCATAGACCCCGCCCACGACTGCTGACAGACTCTGCCCTATTAGCTTAGGCCCCGCCCACGACTGCTGGCGGATTCAGCCCTTTTAGCATAGACCCCGCCCACGACTGCTGACAGACTCTGCCCTATTAGCTTAGGCCCCGCCCACGACTGCTGACAGACTCCGCCCTATTAGCATAGACCCCGCCCACGACTGCTGACAGACTCTGCCCTATTAGCTTAGGCCCCGCCCACGACTGCTGGCGGATTCAGCCCTTTTAGCATAGACCCCGCCCACGACTGCTGACAGACTCCGCACTATTAGCATAGACCCCGCCCACGACTGCTGACGGACTCTGCCCTATTAGCATACACCCCGCCCACGACTGCTGACGGACTCCAGCCTATTAGCATAGATGCCGCCCACGACTGCTGACGGACTCCGCCCTATTAGCATAGACCCCGCCCACGACTGCTGACGGACTCCACCCTATTAGCATAGACCCCGCCCACGACTGCTGACGGACTCCGCCCTATTAGCATAGACCCCGCCCACGACTGCTGACGGACTCCACCCCTATTAGCATAGGCCCTGCCCACGAGTGCTGGCAGACTCAGCCCTATTAGCATAGACCCCGCCCACGACTGCTGGCGGACTCAGCCCTATTAGCATAGACCCCGCCCACGACTGTTGACGGACTCCGCACTATTAGCATAGATCCTGCCCACGACTGCTGACGGACTCCGCTCTATTAGCATAGACCCCGCCCACGACTGCTGACGGACTCCGCCCTATTAGCATAGACCCTGCCCATGACTGCTGACGGACTCCACCCTATTAGCATAGGCCCCGCCCACGACTGCTAACGGACTCTGCCCAATTAGCATAGATCCTGCCCACGGTCTGCTGACGGACTCCGCCCTATTAGCATAGACTCCGCCCACGACTGCTGACGGACTCTGCCCTATTAGCATAGATCCCGCCCACGACTGCTAACAGACTCCGCTCTATTAGCATAGACCCCACCCACGACTGCTGACGGACTCCGCCCTATTAGCATAGACCCTGCCCACGACTGCTGACGGACTCCACCCTATTAGCATAGACCCCGCCCACGATTGCTGACGGACTCCACCCTATTAGCATAGACCCCCGCCCACGACTGCTGACAGACTCCGCCCTATTAGCATAGGCCCCGCCAACGACTGCTGGCAGACTCAGCCCTATTAGCATAGACCCCGCCCACGACTACTAACGGACTCTGCCCTATTAGCATAGATCCTGCCCACGGTCTGCTGACGGACTCCGCCCTATTAGCATAGACTCCGCCCACGACTGCTGACGGACTCTGCCCTATTAGCATAGATCCCGCCCACGACTGCTAACGGACTCCGCTCTATTAGCATAGACCCCACCCACGACTGCTGACGGACTCCGCCCTATTAGCATAGACCCTGCCCACGACTGCTGACGGACTCCACCCTATTAGCATAGACCCCGCCCACGATTGCTGACGGACTCCACCCTATTAGCATAGACCCCGCCCACGATTGCTGACGGACTCCACCCTATTAGCATAGGCCCCGCCCACGACTGCTTACGGACTCCGCCCTATTAGCATAGACCCCGCCCACAACTGCTGACGGACTCCGCCCTATTAGCATAGACCCCACCCACGACTGCTGACGGACTCTGCCCTATTAGCATAGACCCCGCCCACGACTGCTGACAGACTCCGCCCTATTAGCATAGGCCCCGCCAACGACTGCTGGCAGACTCAGCCCTATTAGCATAGACCCCGCCCACGACTACTAACGGACTCTGCCCTATTAGCATAGATCCTGCCCACGGTCTGCTGACGGACTCCGCCCTATTAGCATAGACTCCGCCCACGACTGCTGACGGACTCTGCCCTATTAGCATAGATCCTGCCCACGACTGCTAACGGACTCTGCCCTATTAGCATAGACCCCGCCCACGACTGCTGACGTACTCTGCCCTATTAGCATAGACCCCGCCCACGATTGCTGACGGACTCCACCCTATTAGCATAGACCCCGCCCACGATTGCTGACGGACTCCACCCTATTAGCATAGGCCCCCGCCCACGACTGCTTACGGACTCCGCCCTATTAGCATAGACCCCGCCCACAACTGCTGACG